>WBMW01005031.1:800476-825044 GCA_013396635.1 Penelope pileata
AAATCCTTGTAACTTGTGGAGAAAGAAAATGAGAGTATTGAAAAATGCTTGCTCCAGGAACAACTGTTTCTAGAATAAGTTCTTTTCCTAACAGCATGAGGAAAAGGTAGAAATACAAATACATTTCTAAAGCGGGTACGCACTGGCCAAGTTGGTTGGGGCTTTGAGGAATCTGATCTTGTGGAAGGTCTCCCTGTCCATGGCAGAAGAATTGGGACTAGATGGTCTTTAACGTTTCTTCCAACCCAGACCATTCTATGTTTCTATCATTTATATGCATAAATTAGGATTTGCCTGTCTTGCTTTCTGAAGTCATGCAAGAACTGTGTCCCTTATTGCATATTGACACTTCCAGTGTAGCTGGAACAGAAATCTCTATATGAGCACGACTATGTATATCACATATATAAAATGCAAAATTGTGGCTACAGGTAGAAATTTAACAGTTTGATCCTTACTCATAGGATGAAAAAAGATCCAGACTAGATTCTGAGGGACAACTGTGAAAATTCTGTGTTATTTATAATATTACAAGTGCATTCTCCTGCACGTCATTATTATTTGGGAGTTTTCCTCCTCTGAAAATCCTCAACAGTAAAGGCAAGTTAAAATGAAGCATTTCTTTCTTCACCCTGCTCTCTGCTGATTCTCTGTGGAGGCATTTCAGCAGAGAAAGCCTGTGTTCAGGTCTATGTCAACTGGAGAGTTTACTCTCAGCCATTTCAGAACACATTGTGGCCAGAAATGAGGATCAGTTAAAGCTATGTCACATTTTAGTCAGGCTGGGTGACTTGCTGGTTACATTTCCCAGAAATGGTAGGTCTCCTGCAGAAATTTCCCATGTATGTGAGCTACAAGGACTTGATTGCAACACTGCAGTAGTGTGTCAGGCTGTATGCCTGTATGTCTTTCCATGTAAATGTATAAATATGCATAAATGCATTTAAATATAAATAAATCTTTAATATACTGAATTGCTCTTCTGAATGATGCTATTTATACAGCAAATATTTACATTGAACTGTATACATATTTTAGTAGGAAGGGACCTAGGCAGATCACTTAGTCCCTCCCCAGGCTTTGAATTGGGATCAAGTACTCTTAGGGAGATGTTTTTCGTATATAATCTCATATATCTGCAAATGCAGAGATTCTGCAGTCATTTTGACAATCAGTTCCAGACTCTAAGGTCACAAAAATCAGAATGTGTAAGAACCTCAAAGCATACAGTTAAAATTGTTCCTTCCAGAATGTATTAACTTTGCTTTTGCTAGAAAGCGAAAACTCTTTGGCGATCATAATGACCATTCACTTGGCTTTACTACATCCTTACAAAGCAGTTTGATGTCAACAAGTAACATAACTTATGTAAATACTTGCATGGCCTTCCAGATTTGCTTCTTCACTGATTGCTACCAACTTCTCCCAAATTTCCAATACATTTAACAAATACTGTGAGTGTAACATAGAGCTTTAGGTTACCTAGTGCTTCACTTTCTGTCATGCTGGAAAAAAATATTTTTTTTGTATTCTTTGTTCCCCACTTTCTGATCATTTAAAATTCATGGAAGTACCTGACATCTCATGTATGGGTATTTCAATTCTTTATAAAATCTTCTGCAAAGATTCTTCTATGACACCTTTAGAAAGCCTGATGAATTGTAGCTACTGCTGTTCTTTTATCTACTCTTTAGCTGATATGTTCAAAAGATGTACCTGTCACTGTTTCCTTTTGCAGAAACTACTTGTATTAATCTTGATCATATGAAGTTTATGCACTTGCTTGAAATCCAATTTTTCACTTTTTCCACTCATTTTTGATCAACTTCTAGAAACAGTGACCTTTGAAGGAGCAAAAATTGTTTCCACTACTTTCTGCTTTCTTACAAGAGCCTATATATGAGAATGAGTGAAAATGTTCTCTTGAAACATATCTGCTTTGTTTTATCTCACATATCTTGTCTGGTTAACAAAGATTATAAACTTGTCTACGCAGCAGTTCATAAAAGATTCAGGAACAGAAGAAAAATAATAAAGACCTGTCCCAGGGTTTATTAATTCACGTGAAAGTATATTTAATTCAGATGCCTGACTAAGGACTGGGAAAACAGAATTCTGTGCAATAGTATCCCCAGTTTAGCAACTAACAGCTCAGAAATCACCATCCATTGTTCAAATAAGACCTCATACCGTAGATAAAGGAAAGCAAAAGATACAACAGAAGACTTTTTAAAGGAGAAATGGAGTGAGGTGAGTTTTCGGTCTCCTTGTAATGAAGTGAAACAGAGCACATCACCTAGATTTGCCTCTTTCCAGATTACTTCAGAATTCTTCTTGTGTGGGCAGGGTACAGATGTTTCACCCAGAGTTTAGAGCTGCAGCTCAGCAGTAACAGATATGCAAAACATCTTGGGAGCTGCAGGCCTTTGGAAGTTCACTGGTGCTGCTCACGTGGTAGAGCACTGGCTTCTGCGTGTCAGAGGAACTGCCTGACAGCCGGCGTTTCTCCCCTCCAGGCTGCTGCCGGAATTCTTCTGCTTGCTTACGAGAACATATGCTTAAAAAAAAAAAAAAGTACCCTTCTCTTTTATTTGGCACCTAAAGCCTTATTTTAATTTCTGGGTGCAGCTTTTTCTCTGAACATATTGCTAAATACCAGCACATTGCCCATCTGTTCCAACTTGGTGTCTTCAGGGCTGAGTGCTGTAGAGGAAAGGTTACCATTAACTTGCCTTAAAAAAACTTGATTTGCTTCCAAAAACAGTGACTGGGGAAACTCGTTGTATTCTGCTTGCACTGTAGGTTATTTCTCCTTGTTTTAACCAAAAAGGCTCGGGACAAAATCGTGCAGCCTGATGAGTATGAGTGATCCAAACAAAACTTGACAAATCTTTCTTTCTATTTTGGTTCAGGATTATCTTCATGAAGGCTCTAAAAAAACCTACAAGACAGGCAGACCTGGGTTTTATGGAGTGATTGCGTGGACACAAGTTGACTGAAGAGTATGACAGATTTGTGGACATCAGTGAGTCTAAATAACCAACTGTGAGTTTGTAAAAGTGTTCACCTCTAAACTGAATCAGTACAATACAAAGCTCTCAGAATATATAGTTAATGATATAGTTAATGGAGAGAAAGGTCTTGTCATAGCAAATGGATCAGCAGACTTTCCAACGTTTTAGCTCACTTAGCTCACTGAAAGCTCTCTGGTAAGTTATGTTTCTGCATTTTCTATGGGCATGGCATCCATGTATGGTTTGGGGTCTACAGATCTTACCCTGTTAGTTTAATAGCCCTGTATGAACTTGCACAGCCTAAATGAGGCATGTGACATCTCCTGGGCTCCTCCTGGCTGCTGGTGAGTCACTTGACAGATGACTCTGATCTAGCAGGGTCTGTGACATAGATGTTCAGACCAAAAGGCTTAACAGCAATGGCCGCTCCAGCTCCAAGCTGCACAAGAATCCAGCATCCTACAAACAGTCAAGGGACCAAACATTTCAGTGTGTTCCAGCAATGTCTAGGATGATTTAAGAATTTGTTAAAAAGAAGAATCCAACTGATCCTAGGAAATAAACCTCAACTTCAACTTCAAGAAATGGCCAGAACTTCCTGAAGTACCGTCAATGTCATCATTACAACAGGAAATTCTCCTCAACCATATCTCCAGAGGGAGCTATGATAAGATTTTGTAAATTTTTGCACGACGTTATACTAAAGAAATGGCATTTACACGTTCCAATCCTATAATTGCATATACATGTATAAGCATGTGCATGTGTAGGTGTATATGCATGGTCATGTTATATGTGTATGTATGGGTGTGCGTATGCTGGTGGGTAGGTGCTTACGGATGTGGGTGTACATCTTTCTGTCAGTCAGTTCAATCCAATATAACAAAAGCAGGGTCATTTCAAAGGCATTTTATTCCCACAGTTGTCAGGAAAATCAGAAACTGGGTGGAGCAAAAATAGGCTGTGGCTACATCTACAGCAGTGAGTTAAACATGCCCAGTACTGTTCCGTGCTCTTGAAGCCAGCTGGCACCAAACAAAGTTTCCATAGTATTAAATTCTCTTACCCTCCCAAGAAAGGTGGCCATGTCCAAGTGCCTATTTTGATGGACCTTGGCCTTTTCTAACTCCTAAGCAGTTTCTGGGAACTATTTAAGAGTATGCTAGTTTTCTCTGGTCAAAACCATGCCATCCAATATTCTCACAATTTAACAGCATAGCTGATCAAGTTCCTTTGCTTGGAAACATTCCCGTGTATTGTTTAATTTATTAGTGTAGATGCAGCTTATGTGTACAACCAACTGAGAAGCAGGTTGTTAATTCTTTATTAGAGATCAGAGTATGCCCAGTGGAGCAATGCTGTGAATGTCCCAGCAGTGGGGAACGGCTTGGATCCCCACTCTATGAGATGTCAGAGGAGACTACTAGGTGGCACAAGTCCACTGGAAACAGGGCTGTATTAGCTGCACTGTTCATAGGCCTGCTTGTTCCTTCATGTCTCCAACCACTATACCTGCTGCAGGGAAGGCATGTAATCAGGGTCGAGGGAGATTGCAAGAAGAGCTGTGAGGGTCACTAGCACTAAAATGGCTCATGATTTCCCAGAGGTAACATAGTCCCCTGCTTTGGACTGAGGCTGCCTGGAAGTCAGCAGTGCAGACATCCGGCTTGCTTGGATGCCGTGGCTTTTTTTTTAATTGATGTATGGACAGGGCTACAGAGCACCTGAAAGTGCCTGTTCCTGGGGCATTAGGCAGACTGGCAGCAAATAGTCAAACTCATATTTACAGAAAAAGCGGAATGAAGGGCTTGATGAGAGCTGAGAAAATTTAGGTTTTGTAGGAATGCCACATGAGGAACAAAACCCTATAACTTCCCAGAGAATATGGATGCCCCCATTGTCCCTCTGGTCCCCAGAGCACTCCCTCTCCTTACCAGCAGCTCTCCAGCACCTGCTGCATGAGGAGGCTGCTATATAACACAGAGGGAATACTTGAGTCGGAAGCCTGTACACCACAAACACCAACACAGACTCTCCATCCTGACTTACTCACAGTCCAAAACTGGAACAAATGAAAAAACAAAAAACAAAAAAATGCCTAAATTGCCTTTTAAATAATACAATGGAATCTTAAAGTGGAAGAAGTCTAGAGAAAGATGCTTCCAGGAGAAAAACAGTGGGAAGAACTTGGTCAAAATACACCAGTGAGAGGCCAAAACAAGATAGTGTTCCCAATCTGTAGTCCAAGAACCTATCAGGAAGAAAAGGAAAGGCTTTGTGTTGAACAGCATGAAGTCTAACTATATAGCTCTTGCAGTGATTTGAAGGAAAATGTGTGACCTAGCCAAATTTATATGTCAAGTCAGTGACAAAAATAAAACTTCGGTTTCCTGACTGCCTAGCCTATGACTAACCCACTTGTTCATGATTCCTATCAAATGGACATAGATAGGTGTAGAGGCAGAAAGACAGAGATAAATACTAGTGTACATACAAAGGAGAAACTGCTGTCTGTGAGCTGGACACTGAGCTTACTGCTATTAGAGCTGGTGAATAACTTTCCAGAAGACCAGATTTTCATGGGAAAAGTGATCCACAATATCAGAAAATTTTTGGAAAATCTCAACTCACTTCAAATGTGAGAGGTAATCATAAAAATGAATGATTTCAAAAGTTAACATCCTTTTCTGACATAAGTTTTGGCTTTTAAGATATTAATGATAAGTCTAAGCAGTCAGAAGACAGGAGTAAAAAGGTTTCTGAACATTTCACTTTGCGAGGAGTTCCTGAAACACTACTTTTCCAGGACAACGGTGAACTCAGACTACAGGGATGTCTTGGGATTTTTTTTTCATCAGTCATCTCTATTACAACAAGGAGAAATGCACAGCCAGGGTGCTCCAACAAACCTACTGATCAAATGTGCTGCACAGGGATATGTGGCCATACCCTTTGCAAACAAGGCCATGCATGTACATGCCAACACAATTACTTTGCTTGGATGTGCCAGGAGAAAATGGAATGCAAAGTAGTCTGTAAATAGCTAATAAATCTTGCTCCCAGTGTTTTATGTGTTTCTACCTAAGTCAGGAAGGAACTTGATTTTTTTTAAAAGAAAGTTAAGTTAATGCAACTAGCTCAGATGTGGTGGTTTAGTTGAAGAGAGAATGGAAAAGGTTTTGATTGTTCTGCTGTTCCCTAGAGAGGGGTCTTATCTCCAAATAAACCTTTTTAAGAGCTTCAACCTTATTTCTAAAGAAAAACAAATACATCCACAAACTTAGCCAGACTTTTTCCTGTTTAGCACAGCAATGCTCCCAAAAAGTAACATCAACAGAAAAAGAGGCTGTGGAAGATGATTGAAACAATCAGTCCTACAGCTTCTCTATCCAACTCCGTACACCAAGCAAGCTAGAGACAAACATTCTGTGCACATAAAATGAATCACTTCATGGAAATACTGATTATTTTTAGCAGAAAATAAGGGCTAAAATTTGACCTTTCATTCTTCAAAGGTTGGGGAAAATCTGGGGGTAAAGCTTTCTGATGCACCTTCATCCTTGTCCTCTGCAAAATAGCTCCTGAGTTTTCACTGAGACTTGTAGCAGTGGGTCCAGATAAGTCATAAATCCAGTGAATATGCTATCTGCTCAGAACATTTTGTTCAGCTCTAGGTCTAATTCTGTGTTGCAGTGAGCCACACAGTCAAAAATTGTCACAGTGGTTTATAGGGAAGCTCTGCTGATACTGAAGGGCTGTTTTTTTTAACTTTCCCTGTGAGGAAAAAATATGACTTTGCTAGAAGAATGATTCCACAATGCAGCCTTAAAGGCTGAATTGACTGTAATGCATAGTTGACTTCAGAAGCCTAAACAGTTGGTGCTCTGTCTTTCTGCCAGGACATTCATCTTCTCCAAAAACATTATCAGTCTCTGCTTGAATGTGTGCACAGCTGTAGTGTTTGAAGACACTGGGTAAATTATCTTGTATTAAACATTTGTAATTGTTTTTCACTGGACTGTGACCTGAGTTTAGTAACATCTGAATGATCGCTACTACCAACAGGATATCCCAACAAGTGAGAGGAAGATCCTGTATCAGTGCATTTGCTGGAGTTAGAACAGCTGAGTTTCTTTTTTGTTTAATATGTCTGCAAGGAAATCATCTGCAATGGGGAGAATGCCAGTGCTTATCAGAGAGATAAGAAAGCTGCCTAAGTTTCCTGGACCTCTCTGAGCATAGGAATACTCATTGCGTGACTACGGCCTATGCTGGCAATGTTGTGCTAATGAAAGCAACTGAGCCAGTATCCAACAGTATCCTGTTGGATACTATGCAGTCTACATGTTTTCTATTTCTCTGGCACAGATGACCCTTCAGTCAGGCTCAAGACAAAAAGTGAAGTGAAATCCCGGTATTATTTTCATCTCTTCTCCATTTCTCCACGGTGTCTTGTCTCTGTAGGGAATTCTGGTACAGTCACTCTTCTCCAACACTCATTATCATTCTTTGATGAGCTGAGAAGAACTAGAATGCAAGAGCCATTAGTCTTCTTTAAAGCGATGAAAATAATGAACTCTATTCTCCATTTCTCCACCAAAACGAACCCAGAGAAATATTATGACAGGGAGTACAAGCAACCTATGCTTGATCTTTTCCTGGGGACTTTGGAAAAGGCTTTAGGAGAGACATACTAAATGATTCTTTGCAATAACAAAGGCTGCGATAGCAAAGACTCATAAGCCAAAGGACACTTCCTTGTTTCGTATTCCTGAAAAAACAAGAGCAGATCTGCCCCAGTTGGAAACCTTCTTTGGTAGCAACACTGATGTCTTCCTACAAGGCCTCCAGCCATGTGAGGGCAAAACAACTGCAACAGGACTGTGTGAAAGTGAAGGACCTTTTACTGAACTCATTTTTGGACTGTGCACAGGGCTTGATTCATAGCCATATATTAAAAAAGGTCATCGTATTTGTTAGGAAAGAAATAAAATGTACATCTGTGCACTGCTTAATCATAAAGCCAAGAGCTGTTGAAAGGCACAAAGTTGTATGAATTTACTGTTTTGTCAGACTGATGAATTAGCGGTACAGACTAAAAGAGATGATGAGAAAAATTAATGGATCCTCCAAAAATTCCATTGGCATCACTACTTCTTTGACAGGCTAAAGAACCCCCCAAAATAAACAAAATGTTTTCATTCTGAAATGCCTTGTTCTATCTGAATTCCCTTTTTTACTGTTTTCAAAGCAGTAACCATACCAATAAAATGGTTATACATCCTACCCTTTTCTTGGCAGTGGCCTCCTTTGTATGTTTGCTTGAACTATTCTTATGGCATCACTTTTCCTTCTTGAAATCAATGAGCATTTAGTGAGCAAACAAAGAAATAAATTTCTCAAATCACACTCAGATCAAGGAGGAACGTGATCAATCAGATGGCAGACCCAGAAATACAAATTAGCCACAACACAAGGTGATAATGGCATCTGTAGCACAAGAGAAATTTTGTGCTTAGAGACATCAGCATTTTAGTTTACAGCAGCAATGAGCTTTCAAAATGAACCTCCCAACTGTTTCCAGTTCCTGCACTTTGGTTTGCATTGCAGAGTGGATTCAGAACACAGGATCTGCATTTTTTTTGTCCAAAAGAAAACCAGAAGACTCACTCCATAATTGCATCTCATGCTCTCCAATTGCAAATGGCCACTGAGTCACACCTGTGAAGTACACATGAATGTGGGCTTTGAGAACTCAGCCCCTAATGTTTCATTCTAGATATCTAAGTCTAATCTGAGTCTGTGCTGGTCCAAATAAGCTCTCTTGGTAGTCAAAGGTAAAAAATAGAAACTTCCATGATATGAGTAATGTGATCTGATTTTGTCATTGTCTCATTTTTAAATGAATTATGCAATAGGAGCACTCATTTTCCCCCACTAAATCTAGACAACAAGCTTGATGATAGCTATTTTTGGTTAAATTAATACTGACACTAGACACTAGAAATTACAGCACACTAAGAAAACTGTAAATGCTTAAAGCTAGATAACTTCTTTATCAAATACCAGTTAAAGCTCATTTGACAGATCCCATCTGTGGCTGATTTTATTTATGTATAGCATTTTCTGTTCCTTTGGGTGAATTCTAAACTCCTGTGCTCCCTCTCCCCCAGTTTACTATTTAACTAACTGAAGAATTCGGATATCTAACTGCTTTCCAACTGTCTTGCAGCATTCTCATATGAGACGTTCATGATAGCAGATCAGATTAGACTTGTATCAATTCTGGCAGTGACTTAAAATGCACTTATGACTTCTCTGAAGCTTTCAGAAGCATGAAGAGCAAAATCACCTTTTGTTTTGGGAGATGTGCTGTGCTTCTTCTTGGAGAACTTAGAAAATGCTGAAGTGGACGTAGCAGTCCTCCCTAGCACAACTTAAATATAACTGTATTGTCCTACTGTCACATTTTTTCCACAGTTTTGATCTTTGCCTCTCCTAGAAGAACCTGTATTCCTTTCCATTGAAGTCTGTTCCATCTCACCCCCTCATCATCCATTTATTCCGTTACTGATGTCCTTCACTGGTCAGACGGTGTCACTGTTGAGCAATGCAAAGCTTCTCTTCCTTTCTGAGAGGAGCACTGATAACCGAAGTGATTTTGTCCTAGCCCAGGACATAAAGGACTAAAACCTGTACTGTCACCCATGTTGGTAGTGCACTAACACTTACCCACTGGCATATCCTGCTCCTTTTTCAGCTGTGACTAATACGAAGAAATTTGACATTCCACAAATGAGAGCTTCAGAACACCTGTTAATAACTCAGAATCTGACTTGATTGTGGGCCAGAGCTATCAGAGAGCACTCCTCTGGTTGAGGTTCGGTGGGTTCGGTTGTGCACAGAGATGAATGGCCCAACACCATGACTACCACAAAACAAACAAACAAGCAATCAAACAAACAAACAAAAACACTGAAAGACATGCTTGGAAAATGTCCTTAGATAAATTGGTAACATTTGGAGTCAGAGGTACAGCTTTCTACACAGCCTTGTGAGCAGAAAAGAACTGCTGGTTGACCACAGCAAATATGTACCTGCGGTTCTGCCTTCAACAGACATACCAGTGTTGTGTCTTAACCACAGGTGAGCCCAGAATAGAACTTTGTTTAATGAGGAAATAGTGACCAATTAATGAAATTGGCTACTAAGGGTAGATGGGAAGCATTGACACTATTCCAGATCCTCCTACTTAGCGCTTTAAACTTTTGCCTTCCTGGCTACTGACAGCTTCCATCTAGGCCACATCTGTCCAGGATCATTGTCTTGCACCTCAGCACTGAACATCAAATGCTGTAGTGTACTCTAGCCACCTCTTGCATGGTGCTAACCTTCAGGCACTAGCTCTCCCTACTGGTTCTTGTGATTTCTCAATTATGTTTCTATCCTCATCAACTCCTAAAACATATCAGCTAGCCTTGTTACAGCTCCATGATGTTGTGCTTCTTTGTTGTCTCTACTAGCGACTGGCACATTCATCAGACATCTCCTGTTTCCTCAAACTCTCTTTTTTTTAGACTTTTTGTGTTGTAGGCCTTCATTTTGACTGCTTTTTTTTTTTTGACTGAAAGTGAAATATAGCAGGAAAATCAAAATGTGCCTCTCAAAACTGTATTTCCAATTATTGTCTTGCTCTGTCATATCTGATTTGGACCAGTGTTTCAAGGTAAGGACTATGCAGTTAATCTTCATATCCAAGAAAACATACATTTGGGATTCAGAGAAATGAAGTTCTACAGATCTGATAAAAAGGTACCTGAACTTCATCATGGTAGTCCCTAAATAAAAATTGAAATGTTTCATTCTTTTAATTAGCCTAAGAGTTTGTTGCATGCCAGTGCCATCTATACTGGCCCAGCACACTAACAGTGTGGTTACTGCAAGAGGAATTCACAGCTGTCAGCATTTGATGCCCAGCTGGTTGGGACTTAATGAAGAGTCCCATTCAAGACATGGACATCCCAATGACAAGAAAACAGAGCTTCTTCACCTTGAAAGAGTAGAGCCAGATATACTTGGTTTCAACAGTTTCTGGAGTTAAATCCAAACTGTTTGAGAGCTTAAATTGCAGGAAAGGAGGAAAATCAAGAAAGGAAGATACTGTTGTTAATCATAGAATCATAGAATCATAGAATGGTTCAGGTTGGAAGGGACCTTAGAGATCATCTTGTTCCAACCCCCCTGCCATGGGCAAGGACACCTCCAATTAGACCAGGTTGCTCAAAGCCCCATTCAGCCTGGCTTTGAATACTTCCAGGGAGGGGGCATCAACGACCTCTCTGGGCAACCTGTTCCAGTGTCTCACCACCCTCACAGTGAAGAATTTCTTCCTTATATCTAGCCTAAATCTACCCTCTTCCAGTTTATAACCATTACCCCTTGTCCTGTCATTATCTATCCTCGTAAAAAGTCCCTCCCCAGCTTTTCTGTAGGCCCCCTTCAGGTACTGGAAGGCTGCTATCAGGTCCCCCCGCAGCCTTCTCTTCTCCAGGCTGAAGAGTCCTAACTCTCTCAGCCTGTCCTCGTAGGGGAGGTGCTCCAGCCCTCTGATCATCCTCGTGGCCCTCCTCTGGACCCACTCCAACAGCTCCACATCCTTCTTGTGTTGGGGGCCCCAGAACTGGACACAATACTCCAGGTGAGGTCTCACGAGAGCAGAGTAGAGGGGCAGAATCACCTCCCTCGACCTGCTGGCCACGCTTCTCTTGATGCAGCCCAGGATGCGGTTGGCCTTCTGGGCTGCAAGCGCACACTGCCGGCTCATGTTGAGTTTCTCGTCAACACACACCCCCAAGTCCCTCTCCTCAGGGCTACTCTCAAGCCATTCTCCGCCCAGCCTGTATGTGTACTTGGGATTGCTCCGACCCAGGTGCAGGACCTTGCACTTGGCTTTGTTGAATTTCATGAGGTTGGCATGGGCCCACCTCTCAAGCCTGTCCAGGTCCCTCTGGATGGCATCCCTTCCCTCTGGCGTGTCGACTGCACCACACAGCTTGGCATCATCTGCAAACTTGCTGAGGGTGCACTCGATCCCACTGTCCATGTCACCGACAAAGATGTTAAACAGCAACAAAGATGTTAAACAGCAAGTGATAAACAGTTAAGTGATAGTCCGATGCTCAAGGCACTCACCTCAGTTTGAGGAGACCTACATTCACATCCATTCTCCAAACTGAGATAAGCTGACACCTGTGTCTCTGACTCTGTCGTTACAGCTGAGTGCTTGCCATTCAGCAAGACCTGGACAGGCTGGAGAGATGGGCAGAGAGGAACCTGATGAGGTTCAACAAAAGCAAGTGTAGAGTCTTGCACCTGGGGAGGAATAACCNGCCTGGAGAAAAGAAGGCTGAGAGGGGACCTGATCCATGTTTATAAGTATCTTAGTTGCGGGAGGCAAATGGAGGTGGGGAACCTCTTTTCGGTGGTCAGTGGGGACAGGACAAGGGGCAATGGCCTTAAGCTGGAGCACAGGAAGTTCCGCACCAACATGCGGAAGAACTTCTTCACGGTGCGGGTGACGGAGCACTGGAACAGGCTGCCCAGGGAGGTTGTGGAGTCTCCTTCCCTGGAGATATTCAAGACCCACCTGGATGCCTACCTGTGCAACCTGCAGTAGGGAACCTACTCTGGCAGGGGGGTTGGACTCGATGATCTCTTGAGGTCCCTTCCAACCCCTGCAATTCTGTGATTCTGTGATTCTGTGATTAATGCACGTTTATGCCTAATCTTGGCTTAAATCCAAATGTACATTTTGGAAATGTTTTTTGTACATTTTTTATTTGTTAGTTTGTCTTACCTTCAGTGCAGAATGAAAACTGTTTTTGAAGCTTTGTTTCTTTCTTTTTTTTTTTTTTTCCTTCCCCTTTGACATTTCATTTTGTGAAAGAGAGTTCTTGTTTTCTGGCCAACATCACCTCCAGCTCCAGTTAGCACCATAGGCCATTTGACTTGCGATGGAGTGGAACTGATTGCACCCCATAGGAAGCAGCACTGGCCAGGCACACTAGTCTGCTCCTAACAGGATCCAAGGAGCTGATCGTCTGTGTGACAAAGGACATTTCTTTCTCAAACTTCCCTTTCCTCTCTGCTGAATGAAATAGCGCTGTCCTTAAAGGAAATGAAGCCTCAGATTACAACTTATTAGCATCTGATCTCTGCCTAAAAAAGCACCATTATACATTTTCTAGTGACATTACAATTGCCCAGGCCTCTAATTAGCTGCACTCCTGGTCTGTTTTGTTACTTATTCTACTGTAATGGGCCTTAGCTGGGGCCACAGGTCTATTGAAACAGGCACCATGCAAACCAGTTGCAAATTATATGCTCTCTGTCCCAAACAGTGATTTGCCAAAGGTCACACTAGAAATTACAGGCTAAAGACAGAATCCAAATCTCCTGTATCCTCACTCCAGGCCATTAACCAAAAGACTTTCTCCCTTTGACAGTATTTCCTATGGCTCAGTGTTAGTTTTTTTTCCAAAACACTAGATGCAATAAATCACGTGAGATGGAAAATGCGTGTTAGTGAGGAGCAGATCTGGGATTACAAGCGTGTGTGTTGATAGGAAGGTTGCTTTTGTTTTTTGCTGACACAAATAAAATGCAAAGTAGGCGAAATCTGGTTAGCCTAAGATGTCATCTGATACACTGAGAGAAGCAGATCAATAAAAAGCTTTATGTTAGACCTCGCATGCCAAGACAGTAGCTATGAAAAGACAATGGGGTATCATGAGAAAAATAAACACATGGTTGAATGGTTGACTGAAAAAAAAGGAACTTCATGAAGGTTGCTGGAGAACTGAGAGAGTTTTTACTGAGAGATGGAAAAGAAATATCCACATTGCAAAGAAAAACAATTTTGAGACATTTTTTACAGAAGAAAAAAGAAAGCCTTCAAATAAAAACACTCATCTGTGCCCAGAAAAAGAATCAGCTTCGTGTTCTCAGGCAAAAGGACACAAGCATGCTGTATTTAGATCAATGAAATCTTCATCAGCCAAAAGGTTAATAAAGATACTGTCATTTTAAATTCAGCTCTGGGCCATATGCAGGTGGGGAATAGTAAATTCTGGACCATCTCAATGGAGTTTGCATATGGAGTTCTTCAGATTGAATGGGGTTTCCCCCTCTTCCAGGAAAAGTAATTATGACTTGCACACACCAGATTCTGAAACATCAGCCCCATGAACAGGCAAGGGGCAGATTAACAGAGAAATCATAGACAGGGTACTTGTTGATAAAGATGGTATGAAAACCATAGAGAAGATTTTTAAAAGTTGCTCCTTTCATACAGCTATCCAAATTAGAGAGTATGAGCCAGTATTGCCTAAGAAAAAATTACCATCCTTCCTGTATAAGCTTCTGCAGGATGGTAACTACAGTATTTCATTCCAATGTCCATTAACAGTACATTTTGTCTCTCAGTGCTGCACAGAGGTGGAGAAGTGATAGTGTTCCTGTTCAGTAGATGAGGAAACTGAGACAGAGAGGTTATGTGAACTTTGCAAAGTCACACAGAAAGTTTAGGTCAATGCCAGGAATACAAGTTGGACCATGGGACTTCTGAGACTCTGCGCAGACATTAAATCCAGGGGTGTTATTTAACCGGAGATCACTTCCAGGATCCCAGAGCAGATCACCTGATCAACCTCAAAGCACAAGGCTTCCAGGACGGAGTCCCACAACATGGCATGCGCTGGGGGATGTACTCATGGCACATCAGGTTATGTGCTGTGGAGAAGCAGTGGAGAAAAGCTGCTATCCCAAAATCTACCCTCCAATGTCCCTGTGCTCAGCTGGTACAGAGACCAACACACAAACCCTGAGATGAAGCTGAAGGGCTGTGCCATTAGCTATGAATGGCAGGTGGGTCTTACACAGAAGGGTCTCCATATCCCACTGCTGAGTACATAGTCATGGTGCTAGGGAGGGGAGCAGCCCACTGAACCTCACCATATAATGCATGAGATTGGCCTGTTCTCATCAGTAGCAGAACAGTAAGCCACAAAAATGCTTATGAATACAGCTCTACCTAGAAAGAATAAAGGTTTGCCAGGAACCTGTCACAATTTCCCATCATGTCTTTATTTCTGAAAGCAGCAAACAAAGAATCTTTTTGATTCTTGAGCAGGATTCCTGCAGAAATAAAATGTCATTACATTACAGGAATAGCAGGTTCTCAGATGAGATTTGCAATTTCTGTGAGGCCTACTAGAAAGGTGAATGAAATCTTGAATTTCTTTAGAAACCTTTCTCATCCTCTGTTGGTGACAGAAATAAGACAGAAACTCATCCAGCAGCACAGCTGAATAGCAAAGATGCACACTAATGGCATGTTGGCACTATCAAATGTGCATTCACAGCTGGGATTCAGAGCATTGGCCAGCACTCACCAAGCAGCCCATGCTTTTAAGGCCTGCAATGCCCTGCAACATTTGGCTGCACAGGCAGCTGTGATGCCTGCGCAGTGTCCACCCCAGCAGGCCGTAGTGTATGACACCAAACATTGCTCCTCCCTTTTTCATCTCCATTCACTCTTTTTAGTGAGGAAATACTGTACGTTTGTGCTGACATGGATACAGTTGCATTTAGGGATTTTGCATTTAGAGGCTGAGTTGGTGAGAGTTAGTTCACTGAGTAAGCTTGTACCATCATTCCGTCCCTTTCTGCTCCTTAGGAAAAAGAAGTCTGTAAGGGAAAGTGTGAAGCAATGCTACAGAGGTATGAGCAGAAACTAGCAAGGACTGATCAGAAGGGGTTGGTTTGAGCAGTTACGTGTTGTGGAGAAGCAGTGGTGAAAAGCTTACATTCCCAGGACATTAGGAAAAGATTCTTCACTGAGAGCTGAAGAGAGCTCTCTTCTGCAAGGCCTAATCTTGTCCCATGTCTTTCAAAAGCCTGGCCTGGGGAAACCGCTTCACTGCTCTCCTTGAGGCTGGATTACAACATGGCATCCATTCCTCAGAAGATACAGTTCTCCTGGATATCAGCCAGAGCTACCACCATATTGTTTTCCAGCACCAAAGGCAGTAACCTAGTGGGTGCTGTACAGTCTTTTGCCATTTGCCTAAGCTCCAAAACAAGAGCAGGAGGAGAGGAAGGTGTGATGATCAGATCCTTAGCTCCAGCAGTTTCCTATGCCTCATCAAGGTCAGAAGGGCAATGGTCCCTCCCAAGTCGAGGGGAAAAGATACACAGCTTCACAGAGCTGCACATGAAATGGCATTTCATGTTCAAGGGCATGGATGAACAAGGAGAACACCCTTTCCTTCTGCAATGCGCCCACAGGCTTCTGTCAGTTCTCACCAGAAGTTCCTTTATCTTTCTTCCCTTTCCTTGTGTACAAGCAACAGAGAACAGTGTTTTCTCCCCTACAACAAGGCTGCCACTGGCGATGTTCAGAACCATTGATTCCAACAACTTTCCAGAGGTCTTCAAGCCAAGAAGGAATTTTAATCACTTCACAGGATGGCAGAACCACAAAGAAACAGAGAGGAAAATGAATTTCCATGTAGTTGTGGAAGGAATGGGGAATGCAGAGTCTGAAAAGCAAAATTACAGCCCAAGGCTCTTGTAAACATTGTTATGCAAATCAACATGAAGGCTGATAGGATTTGTCCTCCAAATTCCTAGTGATACCCACAGGCACCAATTTTTAATTAGAAATTATCTGAAATCCTAAACATGCCCATGTGTGCTCTGAAACACCTGTGAGAGTCCCCATTCCTCTGCTGGGTGCAAAAACACACAGTGCTCAGTTCCAACATGGAGCCATACTGTGGTGAGTGGAAGAAGGGTTCTGGAGGAGTACAAGTCACTTGCCAAGGGAGTAATGGATTGTACGTGGAGATCGGGATTGTTCTCTGCAGAACACATGCATTCACGTGCTGTGCCTGAAAGTAACTTTCTGTTCAACAATGGCTTCAATACCCTTAAAAAGCTCCAAGAAATTTGCTCAGGAGAAAGGTTAAATTAAGTTCATATTCAACCATTCTGTAGGTATATTGGCTATGGTGAAGGAAGGGCGGTCACTCTGCTGCTGAAGATCAGCTCTTGCGATTCTTCTCACAGACAAATAAGTTTTCCAAGATCTACCAGCACTTTCATATCTACATGTTCTGGAGCATTTAAGGCATGCTGAAACCTGATGATGCATACAAATATATTAAAGTTGTAAACATCTAAATGCTTTCAATGTATCTTTCAGTACTGGAAGAGCATTTCATCTAAAAACTTCTACCAGGTGAACTCAGTTTGCTGCTTCCAACATAGTTTGTTCCTGTTCATTCTCACAGGAACCCTGGGTCCATCCTGGAGACACAACAAAAGGGATGAACCCCCAGGTGAAGAAATGATGTTCCAGCTCTTTTTTCCCTATAAGATACTTCCATCTGGAGTATATTTTCTGGAACTAAGCATGCATTTAAGACCTCTGATCCTGCTGTAGCTTTTAAGTGGATTTCCCCATGAAAACCTCGTGCTTTTGTGTCAGAGGAAAACAACTGCCACACATGTCCTTCAGATAGCTTTGTGTGTGAGCAGTGCATTCTTCCCCAAAGTAGTACAGGTTTAAAAGTCAGCCTGTTAGTAGAGAGACGTAAATTGCATTAGGCTGAAGTCATGCTTTATTCACAGTGGGTTGTATCTGACTTGCACTGGAAGGAATGTGTTGTACTTGGAGTAAAACTGATAATTAGGGAAGGCAGAAAGAGCGGAAGCTGACTGAGAATTTGGATCAAGATACAAGTTTCTGTACGACATTCCTAATTCCAGAGATGTTTCTAGATACTTAAGCAATTACATGGTCCTTGTTATTATGAATCTTATCTTTATTACGTCCCTCTAGGGCAAGCAGTATTCAAGTTTCTCTCTCAGATGGCAAATAACCATATTGGATACATATTTAGTGACCTGAGCAAAGGAACATAAAATATCTATGGCTTTAGGCTTGTTGCAGGTCCTTGTGCTGCCCTTGTTCTCTGCACCTTGTTTCTTCCACAGGCATAGTCAGGGCTGCAGTCTGAGCCATCCTTACTGAAACATCATGGATGCATTTGCAAACTGAGCTGCACAGTGATGCTGCTAGGGAGGCGAGATGACTTGCAGCTCACTGTCTGCCACAGTGAGAAGCAACAACTTCAAGTGCAACACAGCAGTGCTCCACAACATGGGCAGAAGTGTTGGCTGCATGCAGAGAGGCAACCTTGTCTGTCATCTCCTTCTCTAACTACTCTGATAGCTCTCAGCCAGTTACTCTAATGGAACAGTGCATGGAAGTTCTTCCAGTCCTACTGCTTTGCTGATCTTTTCAGCCCTTCGTCTGCAAAATAAACATTTTTTCATGGACATCACCATAGCCTGATTTTGTTACAGGAATATACAGCGTCTGTTTTCAAATTTCTGTAACTAATAATTGATTTATGTCATCAAACAATTATTTTCTACATTATTCACCCATGAATTGTGATGATTGTGTCAGTACTTTTGCTGGTAGTCTTATGTTCGCTAGTTTGTAATCTTGGCCCAAAAAAAAAACAAAAGAAAGAAAGAAAGAAAGAGGGAAAGAGCAGTATTTGACAAGTTGCAATGTGTGTGAAGGTGCTGCAAACTGGATTTATTTTCACATTTCCCTTGGTGCTAGATGACTGAAATACCACCACCTGGAAATTTTTCTCAGTCATGATTTGATGACTAATACATCATGAAAGGGAAGACCGGGGAAGTGGAGCAAAAACAGTGAGAAGGATTATTCTAGTGCTCACATACCACAACAGAATGTCATCATGTGCTCCTCTTGCCCTTATTTCTCAACTTGAAGAGCAGATCTCACACAAGGTATGTGAGTCAGGTGACAGGGGTTTCACTTCTCACATTGTAAGACAAGGATCTGAAATACTTCACATGGGAAATTGTGGGACACCACAGTCAGAGTAGCAGATATAAGTGGAAAGGAAGGTGAACTTGAGCTACTGTGTTCAACAAGGCCCTGCCAACAACCACGTATTTATCTGCTTTCTTCAGAAGGGCCTTCAGTATGTCCAAGGAAGTTTCCCATCATAACTATCAAACTAGCAAACTGTTTTGGTGATCAGTCAGAAGTTCATGAACAGAAGCCAAAACTCCTTTGTCCTAGGCTGTTTGCTGTCTTTCAATATGTTACTTTGTCAACCGATTCATTTTTCTTGAATTTCTCCTACTCCCATTTGCTGTTGTTTAGCTAAAATGCGTTAGGATTGGTGTTTCTTAAGATTATAATGTTGAAGAAGCATTTTTCACTAGTAACATTGGCCTTTAAGTCAATGCAGTGCAGAATTTTGCATAGAAAATAGATTATTAGGAAACATGATTTAAAGAAAAAAATCTGTAAGAGATCTCTTTGTCCTGCTGCATGTGAGATCAATAGTTCGAAATTCCCACTGCTCCGTTTATGATGCTCATTCTTGCTCATTCTTTCCGCTGTTGAAGATTCTTCAGTTATGGAGGGTAAAGCCTACTCAAGAATAGAAGAATGATGTACAATGAACCCAAATGACATTTCTCAGTCATCTCAGACCAAACGCAGGTCTGATCCCTCTGTCTACAAAGCCATAGCTGACCGATGCTGGTGCTGGTCCTTCTTTAAGCCACAGGTTGGACAGATAATCTCTAGAGTTCCTTCCAAAAAAACTTTAAAGGTTATATAAATGTTTTAAGTGATATTGAAGTGACACTTCTCCATATTTCAGTCCATTTACTGTTTTGTTTTTACCTTAATTTGGAACAAAAATAAATATTGACATATTAGAATTAGACAACAGAATTTCCATGTTTCTATCAGAGCTACTCAGGTAGTGAACAGAAGTTTGACTTGTTCTTAACGACATCTTAATCATGCTCAGTGGCTAAGGATTCCAGTGAAAACATCAATTTGAGGGGAAAGAAGGCTGTGAGTTCAAGACAGCAGATGAGGCCCCAGGAGAACTGTCTTTGACGCAAACGGGGTAATTTCAACAGATTTACTCATACTTTTTATTCTGTGCTGCTCAAGAATGAAAAAGGTGAATAAAAGAATAGCCAAATGACATAATTAAATGCCTAAAATGAGTGACGTGAACACTTCTCAATGTGACATTAAAAGATACAGAACATTTTCAGTCAAATGAAATATCCTTAAATACTCATTGAAGACAAAACACTACAGAAGGGTTTCCAATTTATAAAGCCACTGTTAGAGCTCAGGACATTCTGTTCATGCTTGACCCAAGGGAGAAGAAAAAAAGCTTTCTCTTCTGATGTTTTGTGGGACACTTCCATTTTAAGAAAAGTTCTCCTATCTTTTTTTTTATCTAAAATTATTGTCAAATAAATAAAAGTTTTGAGGCTTGAAAACTGGCACAGAATAGAATGCACAACGATAAAAATATAACTCTGAAGTTTAAAAGACCGAGTTTTCTTAATTACCTAAATATGAAAATTCCCCTGTCTTAGTAGCTTAAAATCTAGAGAGATGTGAAACTCAGCAGTTTCACTTCACAGAATGTAATGAAAACATTCTTAGATTTTGATTTGCATGGGGTCACATTTACAAAGCTTCTCTAGGGTTTCATATTCAAAGAAATTAGATACTTGGGTATCAAAATGAGGGTAAAGGATTGGCTCCACTTAACTCAGTGGTAGTTTTGAAACTAATTGTTTCGTTGGTTGAAATTCACTGAAACTGCTCATGTACTTTGGTGAATTTCTCTGCAAATCTTCTGATGTTAGTGCTGAAATGTCAAATAATCTGCCTTATAGGGAAGTCCACTAGAATTTAACTATAGTTAAATTAATAGTTAAAACAAGAAATAAAAAAGTCAACAGTAAAAAATGACATAAAATCTAAGGGACCGTAATAGACGGTAATAGAGAATTGTAACGTTTCCACATTTTACGAGTTTGCTCATTAAGCTCCACACCAGAGATAAACTTATCTATTAAGTTCTATTGTGAGACTTTAAAGAAAATCTATATTATTTTATCACACTGGTGGTTAGATGTTCATGGCAAGATCAGGACATATTGCCGTAAGCGCTGAATAAGCGTTTATTATGCAGTCCAATGTCTGAAAGTCAGATTTAACAAAGAAAAATCCCACCCTATTTAAACTACTTGGACAACTTAAGCCTTTACTTAGCTATACAATGCTCATATTTGGCTTTAGCACAGAAATCATTGGAAGACATATTTTAAAAATACATAATTTTTAAAAAGTATCTGTTCATGTTTTTTTTAAATTGTTCTGCCTTCTTGCAGTTTCCAGTCCTCTCAAGTTTCTGTAAATACCCAACAGCACATCATGAAACCTTTTACAGCAATGAAATTCACCTTGCAGTGTGTATATATCTTCATAGTATGCCTAAATGACACCACTCCAAATAACATTCTTGGTAGCATGAAGAAAACATCTGAAAATATTGGGTTAGTGAATCAGTATTTCTTTGAATCACAGCACAGTGTCTCTTCTATTCTACAGTAGGTGTTTTCTTCTTGTGGAAAAACAGTCCATTTTCTTAAGCAGTAATACAATTTTAGGAGTCTGTAGGTGCTATTTGAAAAGCCCACAGGTTAGATTTTCTGTTTCTTCCATAAATACTTCTTTCCAGTAAAGAGATAGAATTTCCCAGAGTCCCCAGATAGCAGGGGCAAAATGATGAGTCTTGGTAGAGATTGACGTCTTCAGCAGTGGAAAATCAGCCAGCATGACAAGGAGATCCCCTTGTTCTAAATTATGAAAAACGAGAGACTTAAGGAAGTTCGTGTCCCTTCCCCCCAATGGGTCCCATGCTCTCCCCCCAACAACTCAGTTTGTAAAAGCAGTGGTAAAAAAATAAAGAAGTTCTGTTTTCTACCAACAGTCTTTGAACTCACTTCAGTCCTCCTTCCTGTGTATATTTTCTGATGCTTCTTCTGAGCTTTGTACTTCCTGAACCATAGAAGCGTCGACACACTTAGTTTCCTGTCATTAAGAAGTGAATATAAACTTTTACATAATCTGAGTGATCACAGCTCTAATGGCCTGATTTTCCTCCCTCTAGCATCAGACATATCACATTGTCATTGTTCAGATAATGTTGAATTTTACCAGTGTAATGAGCATGAGAATCAGGCCTTAGGACCTCAGATGAACCAATCTACATAAATTTTGCTGTTTACAACTTCTTACTTCCGACACACATGTAAATGTATGTGATGTGGTTTGGAGTGAGGAGGTAAGCACGCAGCATGACGTCCCAGTTGGAGCAGTATTATTTTAAGTTAATTGCTATCATCAATTTTTCCCCTTGAGCCATAAATTTACCCAAGGGTGCTCCAGCCTGTAAGGATTGTTCCAAGGCAGCTTACATGCACACAAAAAGCTGAATTGCACAATGTCTTAAACAATCTGGGTCTGGGGAAGGTAAACATTTATCTCTCTGTCTTCCCATTTCTTGTGAAATAGGAATTATTTTCTCATGTTGGTCTGTGGGAGACTACATGACAACAGCAATGAGCAGTGTTTGCGCTGATTCTGAGGCCACCATCCACCTGACACGTAGTGATAAACAACAGATAAACAGCCTCTCATGCTTCAGAGGTTTACTTTGGAGATATGACATTCATGAGTGTAAACCAGCACAGCTCTACTGCTTCAGTAATTCATAGAACTACGATACTTCAGTGTGAAGAACCAGTTTGCAACCCTGGGTGCATAGTTCAATGCTGTTTTGCCCCAGGCAGGAGCAGGAGGGCAGACCTCGGCCTCTTCTTCCGACTCTCCTCCCTCCATCACCTGCTGGTGGGACAGGTTTGCTTAGGGCCACCTGGGACACTCTGAATCATGACTCTCAAGTCCCCTTGCGGCCCAGTTACACCCTGGGCTGTGCACACTTCTGGAAAGTGACATTTTTACCCGAATTTCAACAAATCTGGAGGTGTGCAGTAGGTGTCAGCACTGAAACACATCCCTTTTGGAGGAAGAAATACCCTTGTCCTAAACCTAAATTCTATTTATGCTTCCAGCTCTAAATTAGGGTTTAGTTGAGGGACATGGGAATTGTAGTGGCCCTCTGCCCAGCTTAAGTCCTGGCTTTGGTGAGTACCAACGAGCAGGGCTCCTTGATGACTGCCATCCACCCATAGAGAACAATTTGTAATGACCATAGCATGTGTCCAGTGGGATTCTTAGCAAAATGAAATTGAACATCAGAAAATAATCAAATAAAACTAAAACTCAATTAAATCCTGAAATCAAGACAAAGCCCTCAAAAATGCCAAAGTTATTCCTTTCTAGTACTCTGTAATAAACGAAGCACAGAGACGTAGGAGGCTAAAAGTTCAGTGAGGCTGAAACTGAATCAAAAGCCAGTACTAATGGAAACAAAGAAATCCAGATCCATGTACAGTGCTGTGGAAAGAAGGGTTATAGTCTGAAGCATCAGATGGAAATTCCTAGCAAATATTGCAGTATATCTATATCTATCATGGTTCTTTCAAAAGAATTATAATCTCATTACAGTGTGAAATACTAAAATTACATCTTCTAGCACACTTTCCTGAGCAACAGGAAAAATTAAACACTGATTACCATCTACAATACATTTTATCTGCCCACTCAACTGCCATAACTGATCTTTGTAAAAGAGAAGGTAGAATATCATCAGGGATTTTAAACTTACTTCTTAATGTCAGACTCATTGTGTTGAAGAACAGGTGAGCAGACATTGCTCATGAGAAATTTTAATGCTTGTTGTTTAAAGCATTTGAAGAGGTTACATAAATAGATCCTATGGTGGCAGAAATGTTCTCCACTGCACCTGCAAAGAGCAGTGATGTGGTGCCAAATGTGAGCTGTAGGAAGGCCGAGAAGGGATGTCACTCTGCCGTGGTATCCATGTTTCAATGCTTGTTTGAATGCTTGGATACACTGAACGCTTGGATACAGGGTGTTGTTGAAACTGCTTAGTTGATTATGTTACGTAGAAGTACCTACACGTGTAGTTGAAGCTAGTAAAGTGTAAATGCAGATTCTCTCGTCTCTAGAAAATTGTGTCATCCTTGGAAGTCACTACAGCCAGACTTCCAGCAGAAACTTTTGGGACCTTTGTTCTGCTGACAATGAAGAGGAAATTCATTCTTAAACAGTACCTACTAGTTTGTCACCAGTGCCTTTGTAGAACGGAACTTCATTAGCAGTTCATTCTCATCTATGACAGGTGAGTGTTCTAACCACTGAATAATTTCTCAAGTGCATCAAATGTTTATTTATATAAAGTAGGCCATTAAAAGAGGCCCCAAAAAAACATATCTCAGAAAAGCTCAACGGTTTGAGTGCACATTTATGACAGAAAAAATTAAACTTTGGATTCTAGTTTGAAGTGGACAGGGCAGGAAGTGGAACTGGACTGAAAGTCTTGGGGGTAAATGCTGTTTTGTGATGAAAGTTATAGAAAAGCTTCAGCCTTGAAGAACTGTCACACACTACAGGAAGAAGGGAAAGG
>WBMW01005031.1:825566-1046246 GCA_013396635.1 Penelope pileata
AGGGAAGAGGGAAGAGGGAAGAGGGAAGAGGGAAGAGGGAAGAGGGAAGAGGGAAGAGGGAAGAGGGAAGGAAGGAAGCCAAAGACATCCTAAGTGTCCTTTGAAGTTTTTCAGTCAATTCTAATGTGTCTGATTCACATATTCTACTAAATACTGTGGGCATGTTTCCATTAGTCTCAAAAGGATTTTGGTCAGGCTCAGGTTCATCAAACAAAATTATTGCAAGAGGATTAGATCTGAGGAGAGAGGGAGTGAGAGAAAAAAATATTGTGATTTTTAAAATGAGGTGGAACAAGAAATGTGGTCAATCACACAGATCACGTTAGAGTCAGGAAATACGCAGTAAGTGTAGAGCAAATAGAGAACACAACTATGGAGCACTCTACTCTAATATTTCCAAAGATATGGAAGATAACATTCTAAAAATGGTTTAACTTTGAATCATCGTGTTCCAGCTCTTGGAAAGGGATGAAGAGTAGATGATGAGGAGTGAAAGGAATGGTATCTTTGCCTTGAGACTATCCCATCTTTCTCTCACAGTGAAGGCATGCATGACTAACAACATAAAAGAGAGGAAAGTTTAATATGTAACAAAGAAGAGAACAGGAAACTTTAAAAAGCTAACCTTTCACACATATTGGGAACAATACTGTGTAGAAAGCTCAATGCACTTCATTCATCAAAGCTGATAGTAAGATAAATACTCAGGACTGACTTTTCCAACTAAAGCATTTCCTTTATACTAATGGCGAGCATTACACCTGCAGAGGAATCATTCTAGCCTTATTCTTTATGTGGTTAAAGTAGCTTTTTCCCTCTTTTCAGTGGATGAAAGATGAAGCCTACTGAGTCATCTTTATAGCTGTTGAGATCATGGTAGTACAGAGATCCTAGCCATTGCGGTCTTCAAATCAGGTGGTAAAAACTGGCTTATTCATGAAGATAATAACAGACCAGAAGTCAGATACAGGCAACAGGTCAACCATGGAAGGTCCGAGATGTTGGTCCTGAAGATAGTCTGGAAATAAGGATACACAGAAGGCCTGGAAACACTTCAAAGTTAGGTTTCAATGCTCAGATGTACTATTGCCAAAAGTGCCCATTTATTGAAGGCACAATGCTTTGAGGAAGCATTTTCAGATATATTGACATTTTTTACCAGTTCGTGCCACTCACATGCCAGTTCTCAGGCTTGAAGTTTTCTTGCTTTACAAAGTGGGAGATCTATAAAATCTGTTCATTACAAAGTATTTCTGTTACCCAGAAGAGGAGCTGGAAGGCTCGAGGGCCATTCAGTCTTTCACAGATCACAAGGGAGAGTGACAGTTTCTAAAGTGCTCACAAGTCAGGTACTTTCAAGCATTTCACAAGGAAAGACAAAACTTGAATTATTAAAAACTGAACTGAGTGCAACAACTGAAGAGCTGTAGAACTGACTTTTATTTAAATCATTACATGATAAAATGAAATCTGGTTTTTGTCAGTTCTATTTGTAACATAGACATAGCCATAAAAAAGTGAAAAATATATTTTTGTTTACTAACAAAGAGCAAGATTTACAAAAAGTCCATCAAGGATTCTACTTTTCACATTAGCCTACTACTGCTGGCCCAGGTATGTAAAGACTTTGAAAACAAAATTTTCTGAGAGTTTCAAGAGAGATCTACTTGGAAAACAATACTAGGAGTGCAACAATCCCTCGTTACCTTTATAGAGAAACAGAAGTGACAGAATGTAAGAGATCAGCATGTGTTCACATCAGAAGCTTATGACAGAACAGAAAATTCAACCTATTTCCTGAGTCAGAGGCTCGTGTCTCACTCACAAGACCAGCATTCTGCCCGATAGATACTTTCCCCTTTTGTCTTGAGGTTTGGATATGTTTAAGTGGATAAAATTGCATTTTTGCTGTTCTGCTTTTTTGGATTCTCTCTAAGAAGCAAGATGACCACATGTTAGAGGAAGGGCAATATTGTCTGCTGAAGCCAATAGCAGAGCTTCTAATGATTTTGGTGTTGCTCTATCACATACTTACAATTGCCAGGCAACAACTCCTGTTGTACAACGTGTGGAGAAATCACTTCTCCCTTTCACCTCAATTTCCGACTCTCCATCCTGAAAATGTTTCCCTATAGAACATATGCAGATTGTAGGAGGAAAATATTAGAAATAGTTGTTTAATTTAAACGTGGGATTACTGTTCCTGTGGGTTTGTTAACATTAGACCTGGGGAAGGAAATGTTTGCATGGTCTGGTTGGTATTACATTGAAGTATGGGAGGCACTTCTGCCAAAAATGACTGAAATTAGATTTAACTTTTTGAGATATCTATTTCTGCTGTGAAAGAGGCATATCTCGGCTCCTGGTCTCTCCCAGGAAGAACAGAGAAGGTTGGAAAAGACATAGCCCCCGCAGCAGTAAGAGTGATAAATTCGCAGCATCCCTGTATTCTTCTCCCTTCTTCCTCAAATCTTTGCAGTATATTGTATGCAACCATAAAAGCAATCCCTCTGTAGCTAAAAATAGGTGTCCTAGCCTCAGTTGGACAGCAAACAGCTTAATCAGAAAAAGTAAATAACTGTCAGTTTGTGTGTGCGTTTGTGTGTTGGCATCTGTGGGCGCTCAGAAGACTGGATCTCCCCTCGGCATCGTCTATCAAGAGAGGAGGAGAGCTTCCTCCGGACAAACAGACAGAGCCAGAAGGTGCCCTGAGCTCCCCTTAGGGGTTGCCTGATAATAAAAAGTGCATAGGTTAACTTGTAAAAGAAAATTTTTCTATTAGCTGAATTTCAGTTTTATGAACCATCTCATCATAGTGTAAAACTGATTTGCAAAAGGGAGAGGTGGCTCAGAAAAATACAAGATTTTGTAGTGAAATAACAGCTACAACATTACGACCTGTATAAATAAAGCCTTAATGGCTTCTATCTTTAGGCAAGCAGAAGAGTATTTTAAACACTGAAAAATACATGAATATAAAACTTGTCATATGGAGATACATGTAGAAGGCCTAAGTACAACAGAGCCAGCTCTCTACATACAAATTCTAGAAAGCCAGGCTAATTTGGACTGAATTTTCCACTTTGTAAGCTGCTATCTTAAGGAATGCAAAACTGGCTGAAAATGACTGTGTTTGCCCAAATGAGAGCTGTTGAACGGCACTTAACATTGGACCAACAAAAAACAGTAACCTGGTGTGTGTATAAGGCAATCACTGCACCAAAAGTGTTGGATGAGTTTCATGAAATGGGAGTCATTTTCTGTAGCCACCCTTACTTAGAGAGCCAGTTTCCTCTGTTCCACTTGCTCACGCAAATGCACACACCTGTAAGCTATGCATTGAATGCCAAGAACTCCTTCACTGGACATGTTCCAGTAAAAGAATTAAAACCTTGAAAAAGAAAAAAATGGTTTCCCACACTCTACTCCTGCTTTGTGGTGAAGGCGGGAGATAGGTGACTTTGACCTATGCTTGTACTGCTGCCAGTTTCTTCAACACATTAGTCAGTTTGCTCTTTGTTTCAGTGATGTGTTGTGTAACATGTGAGCAAGCAGAAAGCCAACTATGCACCAGCAGGAAGGCTTGGAGTTCACTGATTTTTGGCACGACGTGATGTATTGTGAGTTGGGTATTAATTATCTGACAGCTAGCCCTTGAAACTGGCAGCCATACACTGGAGATCAGTATCCTGAATAATCTAATACACAGAGCATAGCTGGGATCAAGCTGTGATTTCATTCATGCCCTGAGCTCATGTGCTTAGAGCAGCAAGCATTCAGTTCTTAGCAGAGGGTGTCCTATACGCGAGCACAGCATCACACTTAGCCCTTGTCATATTCTCCAGAGCTGACAGGTAACTCTACACCAAGATGTTGCACCACATAGACCTAAGAAATGTCTGATGGATGCGAAGGACTCCAACATTGGAATTACTCAAGGTAAAAAGCTTAACAGAAAAAAAAAAATCTGAGAGGTCTCAAATCTCACAATCAATCACAAATATCGGTGGTAGTATCTCTAAAGTTGTAAATTTGCTGTTTTCCAACCAGACATCTGCAGCTTTTCTCCTGTTCACTTCACCTCCACTGTGACCCCACTGCCTTGAGCTGAGTCCTGTCCTTGGTTACAGACTGAAAAGCTGTGAGGAAGGAAGAGCTTATGATACAATATCCTGGATGTGGGAAGAATGTATTTCACAGTGTTTACCAGTGTAAATAAGCTAGTAGATAGCTGTGAAAATGTGTGTGTTTCTCTTCAGCATTAGAAGTTGAGATGTCAGTTCCTCATTGATAGCAGGGACCAGTAGGATTTCCTTGTGAGGCCTTGTGGGAAGCTCAGAGGTAGTGGTAATGGTATCTTAGATGACACATTGACCTATTGTCTCTGGAGGCAAGAGCACGGGGCAGCTCTCAGCCATAGGTTTTCTTTCTCTTCTGATTTACAGCCTTTATATTAATGCAGTTCTGCTGAGGTCCACGCCGTGACTCAACCAACCAACCATGAAACAGAGCTCAGTTTTGCAGATTTCACCAGCTACCTTTCCACAGATCTAAGTATAAGAGGTACTGCACTCTAGGAGACATTTCAGGGCATGCTTTTTCCATTTTTTGTCACAGAAACAGTCCTGCACAGAATATTCTGATGAACCTAAACCCTCAGACATGTTATTTTACATGGTGTACACCCATTTCATCTTCCCAAATGCATGTTGTATCGTAACTAGGATGACCAGCGCTTTAGTCATCAGATTGTAACCAAGAATGGAGATAAGCTATAGTCAGAGGTTTCCTACTTAGCATTTTAGATGCTTCTCATACAGTATCTTGTCTGCTGCTCTTAGCACAGCCCCTACTTTTTGGAGAAATTTTGCAACCTTATTTAGCACTGAAAAGCTCTGTCAGTTCCTGCAGGGATTCTGATTGACACTGACAGAACCATATGCAGCTGCATTAGTTTGGTTTGCTTTTCAGTTAGCTGTCAGTCTGAAACCAGTAGAAGCTTTGAAAGAATTGATTGAAATACACAATAAAATGGTTTCAACCTGGAGTCAAGGAGGAGGAGTTTTCATTCAACCCACAGAAACAGAGATCAGAATGGAAAAAACAATTCAACATCATAAATTGAAGGTAATTACAAAGATTGTTAAACCTTGATAGATGGATTCAGACAACAGGATTTGTGATCACAGTTTTCCACTGATTTCCTTCCTGCCTGAAGGCAGAAATCTGAAATTATCTGTTAGAAATACATGTAAGATGGTGCATCTCATAACTTATTTTGCTTTTCCTAAGAGAGTAATAAACTTTCCAAGATAAATGTTCTTTAAGAAAACTACTGAAAAATGCTACAAGTTATAAAGAAGTCTTATTGATGGTTAATAAGGGGCAGACTCGAGGCAAAAACTTGCATCCAGTTCCCCCTCACAGCTGTATTCTGGAGATCTTTAACGTTGTTACACAATGACACTATGAGGAAGAAAAGTCTATTCCCCATTTTATTCATAAACAGGAGGAGAAGTACTCCCTTTCAAACAGAGAGGGTGAAGCTGTATGCTATAGATTTTGCTCTTCTCTCTCCCAAATCCCTCTGTCCTTAACCATTTCAGTTTGTGAAGCCAGCCAAACAGTATAAAAAAATAAAAGTGAATACTTTTCTGTTGGTTTCATGAGTTGAACTGGCTTAGCCAAATATCAGCTGGGCACGAAAAAAATACAAAGAAAAGAGGACAGCCCCAGGAAGTGGAATTCCGAAAAGAAGAGAATAAGGCTTCCATTTTCTGGCAGCTGGATTGGAACAACTCTAATATGTCTGTAACTTCGCTCAGAGACCGTAACAGAGGAGGGAACTGGATCTGCTTAGTGCCCTCAACATGCAGGCATCCTACATTTCACATTACTTATGGCCAAGGCTTAACCTCTAGTGGTCTGAGAAGGATGCTTTATGGTCTGAGCTCACAGGCTTTGACTGGTGGAAGATTCACGGGCAATGTTCCTTCATGTGTGCAGGGAGATGTGTGTATTAGAGAAGATACTAAATGGTCCTGAGAAAAAGGGAAATTTAGTCAACCACTAAATGTTACTCAGCATATGCTTACTTTCAGTGGCTATTTTATACCCTAGAGAGAAAGGAGGCCTTTTCTAAAAGTTCATCTCTTTCATTAAACGGAAGAAAAGAAGACTCAACCGAATGTTGTCTATCCAAATAGCACTAAAAAAATATCAATGATATAAAATTTTCCTGCCCCAAACTGCACAGTGAAGGAGTTTCACTTTTCCTTGCCTTGCCAGGCATATGTCTTGAAGCCTGATCTAGCTTTTTGCATTGTGCCTGTAGCATAATGGCACTTGATGACAACATCACATGCTCTGAGTTATTACAGTCATTAATGCTTTCTATTAAGCCACAATGGCTTTAAAGGAGCATCCTAGCTTTCCTCACTGCTTTCTCTTCTGTTTCCTCCTAGCTTCTGCATCAAAATAGCTGGATCTTGCAGCTTCAGAATTGCTGTTCTTCTGTCCCTTTGGACTTCCCTTTCCTGTTCTGCAATACTGTGCAGTTTCTCTAAAGTGCCTGTCTTGCAGTCAGATTGGAACATACGTTCCTTGGTTGTGCTTAAGCAGCACTCAGAGAAACCGGGGAGAAAAAAGGAGCAGCAGGAGGACATAAGGTTCAAAACCCTTCTTCTGCATTTGAAGGTCCTCTAGTCAGTGCAAAGCACTTCCCAAGTTGTGTTGCACTGAACAGGGCTGGGTGCGGCAGCTAGAGACCTTCTCTGTCACAGCAGGCATTGCTAGAATGCGGACCACAATGCTGCAGATGAGTATTTGCCAGCTGTATGCAAACTAAGGTATCTCACTTCCTTTTGGGGACTTGTCTAACTTACGGAAGCAAAACTTTACCTCCCTGCTGTCTGCAAAAGACCTCAAAGGATTTGTAGCCAATGTCTGCCTTTGAATCTTTTTGGAACCAGACTCCATGCTGAGTCTGACTAGAGTCGGCTTGACTACTGTGAAACGACTTGAATGAAAAGCAGAACCTGAGTTTTCTGTCTTGTCCACTGGGAGTACCCAAGAAACATGTTCCGTTAAGATCTTTTCATTCTTATCATGATTTGAATCACGGAGATTGAGCCTTATTTCACATTGAGTCCTACAAACCAGGAGCAACTTCAGTAAGGCCAGTGGGGAAATCCTTTTCCTTCTAGCACAGTGTCTTCTAAGCGAACAGAGGATCATCTCACAAAGAGAAAATAATCAGACACATTTAAATGGATTTTTACATCTCCTTTGCAACAATGGAGTAATGCAAAACAGTTACAATGAGGCCAAAGTATAGTCCTGCATTTCTCTGGTTATTTGTTAAATAAAAAATGATCAGGGAGCAGTCTGCCACTGTGGGGACAAGTAACACAGAGTGATCAAGCTGTACCGCTTTGCCCTGTGTGACCCTAAAATGCAAATGTTCTTTTTAGGGGAATTTTTTTCAGCTCACACATGAACTAATTTGACATTTTCATAAGATGAAATTATGAACATGTTTTTTGCCTTCCTTCAGTGCAACATGAGAGTTTACAGGTGCAAAGTCAACTGTGATATTCCTCTGGGACAATGGGTGTCAAACTCATAGCAGTACTGTCTGTGCCACTTATTGGAAAATTGGAGCAGAATTCAGAATTCAGGCATTGCCTGAGATAGTGTTATCTGGCACATTTCCAGATCATGCCACAGATTGTGACAGCAATTACACAATACTGACTGTGCTGCCCCTTCCTTTATCTTTTATTCACTAGTAGCCCATGTCCAACAGATTTTACAGAGGCATTAAACTAGTAGTAGAGCACAACATACTTTGCTTGATGACTGAAGGCTGGTGGGTGAAGAGCTTTGAGCGTCCTAGATGAAAAATACTCTGAATGGACAAAACAACACGAGAATATCTTGTTTGTTAGTTTTTGATAAGCTATGATTCAAATACAGATGTCAAATGGTAAACTGGGTGAAAAGATGCTTTCTTTTTCAGGATTTTTTTTCCGTCTGACAAAAGATAGCTAAATTCAGTGTCTAAAGTGCTTATAGCACTGTTCATAATTAAAGCCACAGTAGCAGGTGAAGGATTGCATGTGCTAACATGTGTCCCCACTTTACAGACTATGTTCCCATCCAGTGCAGAATATAACCCAGAAGAGGATTAGTGTTTTTTTTATGATGATGATAGACAGGTGCAGCATCACTGTGCTTTGTTCACGAACGACAACACCCAAATAGGGAAGAGAAACAGAACACAAGCTAAAATTATAACATAAACATAACCTGAAAATTCTAAGACAGAAAATCAAAATAAGTTTAGATATTTGATCTGTTTGACAGATGTTGGTGTGTTTCAACCATTTATTAAAATATGCCTCTTTCTTCACCTTCCTCTCCACCATAATTAAGCTACTGCAAACATCCAGCCCTGTAACAATGAAATTTAGACAGACATAATTTTTATGAGCCCCACAACTGCAACATCCCAATATGTGCACTTCACAAGCACTGAATGAATCATCACACGCAGATGAGAGACAAGTCAGATCAGATGGATGAACCGTGCAAGACCACGGTGGTATCAGCTTGACAAGCAAAAGTAGAAGTATGTCAGATATCTAATTGCTTTTGAAAGTTTTGTAGGTGTCACAAGTGAGTTTTTATGCTGTCTCTTCATACTGTGTGACATTTTAAACAGACTCAAACCTGTAATCCTGTTCTCAGAGCAGCAGGACATGGTTTCAGTAGAAAGAGAAACCTGCTAGCTGCCAGCTCCATCCACCAGCTTCCTGGGCTAGATTCAGTCAACAGCTCACTTAAGAGTCTTAAGTTTCCCACTATGCCTTTAATAAGTGTTTCTCTCTTTCTACCAAACATTTATTTGTCTCAAGAGCCTAGATCGCTGCAGAGCTGTATCAGCCTTGCAAGACTGAGGAGAGAGAGGTCACAGATTTTCTGAGCCTTATCTTTTCAATTTTTGGAGAAAGGGCACTAATTTCATCATCTGATTTTGGGAACCAAACATCCCCTTGGCCTTTCTGTCACACATCGATTTTAGCAGTAAACCACTTTAAACATGATTGTCTTAAGTGCACTCCCCCAGGGAGCTTGCTGGGTCATAACACATCCTAGGAGAGTCTTGGGAAGGTGCTACATCTCCAGGCATTGCTCAGGACTCTCAGCACCGTCCATTGTCATGGTTGCATTGGAAATACCACTATCTCTATTTTGTCCTCATTTGGATGTAGGTTTGAGGGAAGGGAAAAGCCAGCACTCTTCACACACTGTGACCTTTATGATGATTGCACAAGTAAGGACTCAAAGGCCTTTCATAATCCAAGGTAGACCCTTGCCAAGACACCGTGGTCTTGATTCCTCACTTTCCAGTCTAATTTTGGATTACTCAATAGTGACCCTAAAAGGCACTTCATCCCTGCTTAGGTCTTTTAATGTCACATTTATTTTGTAAAATTGTGTATTTGTTGTGGACAGCAAGAGTTTCTCAACAAGCAAACTAGGTATTCTAATGTAATACATTTATTTTTATGTCACTGCTGTATATAGCCCTGTCTATCTGATTATTGAATTAACTACTTGATCCTCTTTCCACCTTCAAACAAGTTCATTCCACTAATTGTGAAAGGGTCATTTCCCTAATTATACCATTTTGCCCTTGTTGCCCACACCATACATCTAGAGTTCAGCAATTAGTACAAACTGGAGAGTACAGATGAATCACCAACAGATTCAATAGCTGCCTGACTTTCTTCATTTGACTTGCAAGAGAGTCTGGAGGCTTTATTGTTCATACCACGTTACCAGACCTGCAAACTGCTCTTCAGCACAAACACTGTTCCGCACAACGTGCAGCCTTGTGTAGGCTGTCCCTATTTTCACCTTGGGTTACATGCTGCACTAGAATAGAAAACATGAGTCAGAAAGGTTAAGGGTTAAACTGTTAAAAACAAAAGAGGAGTAAATTCATTCAGAAAACTGTGGTTTGTAATGGGTGAGAGGAAGTACTGTAAAATTTCTTGTAAAGCCACAATGGCCAGCTCATCAAAAGGAAACCCCTCCTATCAGAGGCTTGCACAATGCTTCCTAAAGTCTGAATGGCTGCCAAGCCATGACCATGCAGTTAAGGGAGTGCAACAAAGAACCTCCAATTAAGAAAATATTTCCATCTTCCTGTCCAGTTTACTCCCTGTCTTCTTTTTTCTTCCTTCCCCTTGCATTATTTTATAACAACATTAACTTTCTCTGTGATTTCCCTCTTTTTTGCTTTATTCCTCTGGCCATCTCACAAGCTGAAACGAGAGACTCTCTACATGGAAGCAAAGACTCTCCAGAAGCGGTTTCTAGGAGACAGCTTCAGCCAACATCATCACTCACTGATTTGGAAAGAGGAACCCAGCAGCAGCTGCCCCACAGCCTGGCTGCATGCTCTTGCTACTTGAGACTGGCACTCACCAGATCACCATCATGAGACAGTTAACTCACTACTTAGCTTAAAAATATCCTAGCATAAATTCCAGCAGCTTTCTGCTGGGTCACCCTGCAGTGATGGCATTGAACATCGTAGACAGCATAGAACTAGGGTGAGACCATGCAGCTGGAGGCCAGAAGTGGAGGGCCACAACATTTCTTCCTTTCAGCTGTAAGAAACCTGTGACTCTGCTCAGCTCTTTAGGAAACCTCTGCTTCAGCATGTCTGTGATAGGTGCTCGTCCTAGATTGTAGTGTGCTGTGGTCAACATACTGTTTACATACACGTATTTAGTGAAAGGTTGACTTGGTAACCTCTGAGACAGGGACTTTTCTGGGATTTCTATTTTGGCAGAATCTGTGGAATGATGGCTTTAAATTTGTTCTCCAGATCTCTCATTTCTTCCCTTTTGACTTCCCCTTACGTTTTCTACCACAGAGTTCCCACTCAAAAAAAGATGTTAACCTCTCTAGACTGCAGTTTGCCCTAAATGAACATTGAGTTCCACAGCCTTGCTTAATTTAAACATATTTGAAAGGTCATGGCAGTCTGGTGAAGTTCCCACTGACTGGAAAAGGGGGAACATAACCCACATGTTCAAGAAGGGGAAAAAAGAAGATCCTGGAAACTACAGGCCGGTCAGCCTCACCCCTGGTGAGGTTGACACGCCAGAGGGAAGGGATGCCATCCAGAGGGACCTGGACAGGCTTGAGAGGTGGGCCCATGCCAACCTCATGAAGTTCAACAAAGCCAAGTGCAAGGTCCTGCACCTGGGTCGGAGCAATCCCAAGCACACATACAGGCTGGGCAGAGAATGTCTTAAGAATAGCCCTGAGGAGACAGATTTGGGGGTGTCTGTTGGTGANTTCAGCCTGGAGAAGGCTGCGGGGGGACCTGATAGCAGCCTTCCAGTACCTGAAGGGGCCTACAGAAAAGCTGGGGAGGGACTTTTTACAAGGATAGATAATGACAGGACAAGGGGTAATGGTTATAAACTGGAAGAGGGTAGATTTAGACTAGATATAAGGAAGAAATTCTTCACTGTGAGGGTGGTGAGACACTGGAACAGGTTGCCCAGAGAAGTCGTTGATGCCCCCTCCCTGGAAGTATTCAAAGCCAGGCTGGATGGGGCTCTGGGCAGCCTGGTCTAGTGGGAGGTGTCCTTGGCCATGGCAGGGGGATTGGAACAAGATGATCTCTAAGGTCCCTTCCAACCTGAACCATTCTATGATTCTATGATTCTTTGTTCCTCATTGACTTTTTTTGCTACTGTAAGAAATTTGGAGAAAGGATGGTTTATTACAACTGATATGTTTCATACATCGTGATTTACTATTTTAATACAAAAAATCAAGTTACATGGTAAAGTCTCCTCTCCACAACCTTTCCCCAAAGCTTATGTCAGCATAGACATGTTTTCCTAACCTTGGCTGTTTAAACATGTTCAAAGATGATGTCTCCACAGCCTTTCCTATCCATCCATTTCAAGCCTTTGACCTGACCATTAGACTGTCCTACCATCCTGCATTTCTACAGTTCAGCCTAATTTTCTATTGCTGAATCTATGACATCAGTTTTTGTCCTGTCTTCAATAGGCATAGAAAATACTTAGAAAAATATGAGGTATGACCCTAAAATGCAAACTCAGCACTACTCCCTTTGAAATAACATCTTATGTATTTTTGCAAGATTCTTCTGAATTTTGTTCTTATTCTCCAACACACCCATAGACTCTTCACGCTGCTGTGATTGGAGATTTAGTAAGTATATTTTACTGCACAGTGTACACATAAAAAGTACAAGATTGATAATGAGTTCTTGCAAAACCACATTTAACACAGCCTTCCATTTGGAAATGAACCACAAATAATTGTTTTCTGAAAAGTTTTCCTAACAGTTTTTGTTGCACATTACTATCACTATATCCTGACTTGCTGTCCTCTTTCAATTATAAAAAAACATCTGAGTGAGAATGAAACGTTTCTTGAAAATTAGTGTACTTACAGCTTCTCCCTTATTCTCAAAATGCCTCACTCAGAGATGTAACAAATTCAAAAGATTTTGACAATTTTTGTCCTGTTTTATTTACTTTTCTGTTCCTGCAAATTACAGTGCGCCTAATTCCCAAAAGGAAGCATGTGACCCCAAACTGTTTGGAAGATGTACAGCAATATCAATATGCTCAATGAATGCTTTTATGAGATTGTCTCACACACTTCATGGGTACATCCAAATGAAGTGGAAAGCCATATAACTTGTATGCTGACAATATTCTCTGTTTTTTTTCATGACTCATCCTATAGCTAACGCATTGGACAGTTTTCTGCTGAGTTATTTTTAGCTTTTATCAACTTGTGCAATTCTTTGCTGCAAGCTGAGCAAATTTCAACAAAGAGTCATTATAGCAGAGGTTGCAGATACAAAGGAAAAAAAGCGTCAAAGATTGTATAGCAGATAATCTTTAGAAAGAGAGAGTGATGTGGGGGGTGTCAAGAGATGTAACATATTATACATTACTTGCAGCAGTTTTGAGAGATTAGAGAATCCAGTTGCTAAGCTGTTGGGGTTTTTTGTTTGATTGATTTGTTTTTTTTGTTTTCTGATGGAAATCAAGGGTAATTTTGGAGAGTCTCAATGGTAGGCAACACTCCAAATGAATGCATCAGACTTGGGCCTTCATTTAAAAAATAATAAATTTGTCTAAAGACATGCAAGTCAAATTTTTGCACTTGTTTGTATGTTTATGTGTCTATACATAAATAGGATTTTCAGGCACTAAAAATGACTAAGGCTGAGTTCACAGTTCAAAATCTGGGCTTTAGGTATATATATCTGGATAATATTGTTACAAAGTACACATTGACAGCATCAGCATACAGTGCATGGCTCACCTGTACTACGGTAGCTATAGGCCTTTGGCATCATCAAATATTCTCTTTTTCTATATTAGTTCTTACTATTTATTTTATTGTTAAATAAAAAGATGGCTATTAATAGAACCCTGGTTACATTCAGAGAATCTTTTGCAATAAAATCATCTTCACTGTCTTTACTGATTTGAACTACAGCAAAGGACAGGGAATTATTCTAGCATGCTATCAAGGAGTGGTTGCTTATGAAGTAATTTAGAGCAATGGTGGAAATAATACAGGCTCTTTCCTAGATCTTGCCATAGATTTCCTTCATGACATTGGATAAATACCATTGTCTCTTAGGCTTCCCAATTGCAATGCAGATACCTCTTGTCTTTCATTGTTTCACATAAAAGATTTTTTAAGGTGGGGATTACATTTCTTTGTTCATACGTATGTTGCAGGAGGTTCATACTGTTAAGGGTTTCTGTAGTATAAGGGTACATATTAGATTTGGGAGGGCCAAGGGCTGAATGTAGGTGAGTTCTGCAGCCTTGCACGGTGCTGCTAGTGATGCCGTGGAGCAGGATACACCCACAGGATGTAGAACAGGAACAGTATCTGCCTCCGTTATTAACCCCACAGTGGTTGCAGGTGATGCTGCAAGGTCTCTCATGTGAAACAAACCCCTTCCGCCTCAGCTGTGCACGTATGGAGGTGTGCACTGCAGCAGGATCTCTGCGTTGTGCCTCTGGGTGGTGTGGATAGCAAATACAAGCCAGAGTATAAAGCACACTACAATGAAAAGCAGGTCCCACGCTCACCTCGGTTTACTTGTGGCAGGCAAAGAGGAAGTGGTGCTGGGGTTATTGACGTGAGACAATGCTTGCTTACTTGCCAGAGCTCCTCACTGCAGATTTTCTCAGCAGTCTCATAGCTTCAGCCTGTTAGCTTTAGGCCTCTGCTACATTACCTCCAAGCCCAAACTTCTCTAAATATAACCCATAATCTTCATCACTCAGCACCTCTGTGCATCTATCTACATTGTCGAGATGGATCACTCCTGGGTTCACATCTGGACTGCTTTATCCCCTTGCCCACAATTCTTACGTTGTATTGCTCCCTCATGAGGTAACCATAGAGTTAATGAACCACTTCCCTGTGTATGGAAACCCTAGGATCTAAGGGAAGGTGAGGTGAGCTCTCCAGGATTCTGCCACATAGGCAGAATAAATTCAAGGAGCTGGCTCACTGCCTAGGGCAGCAATGCAAGATGATTCTTGATTTGCTTCTGGTTCTTCTATCCACACTTTCTTTACAGCCCCAGCATAGTGTTGAGGGAAGGGCTGGGCACATGCTGCAAGCATGTTTCAGTCCTCTCAAAGCACCAAACCTCCAGCCATTAAGGGGTTACTACACAACATTAGCATCACACAACATTAGGAATGGAACTGGCTACCAAGCAGCGAAAAATTAGCCTCCTTACACTGATAATAGCATGCTTTGAAAAGCACATTTCATTATTTTACTTGTTTAAACTTTCTCTAGCATTGGGATACAGAAATTGAAAGAGAAATCAGCATATGAATCAACATCTCCTCATACAACCCAACCAACTACTGTGTATTTGAAAGGTTCATTTTTCTGTCTTATAAGTTAATTAACATGGACCTCTAGAAATCATCTAGTCCAACCCCTCTGCCTCTCAACAGCAGGTCACGCAGGCAGGCATCCAGATGGGCCTTGAATATCTCCAGAGGAGACTTCACAGCCTCCCTGGGCAGCCTGGTCCAGTGCTCCATCACCCTCACTCTGGAGAAGTTCTTGCACATGTTTGTGTGCTATGCTCCAGTTTTGGCCATTGCCCCTTGTCCTGTCACACTGCATACTACTGAGAAGTGTCCAGCCCTATCCTCATATGTAACTGTCTATTACTGTTTAACTCATTTCTGTTTTTTTTCACTTGTTTCGTTGTTTGTGTGCTTGTGTTCAATGAAGATGCTCACCAGAACTTCTGCCTTAACAATTGACTCATAAACCTGAGCTGCACAGGTAGATGCCTATTGAACAGATGAAAGAGACCGTAACTCAGGTAAACAGTCGTGCATGCGAATACGTTACTTTGTGTGCTTAATGCTTTGCATTAGCTTAGATGGAACAAGTACTAAAGCACCTGTGTGACTAGCTCATGGATCGTCCCACTTACTGTGTCAATACTATTTAATACATTTTTAAAAGGTGTTTTAGAAACTCTTCCTTTGCATTGATCTACTGCTTCACTGCTTTGGTGTTAATGTGGGTATGTGGAACAACATGAAGATGTGTATTAACTACTGATCGTGTTTTCTCTGGATTTTAGAAAAGACAGTAAATGCTAAGCTAAGTTGACAGGTTTGGATTTCAGAGAGTCCTGGCCAGTCCAGCCTGGGGATGGGAACTAAGATGGGTGGTAGCGTGCTCCTGACACCACAAGAGTTCAGATTAACCCCAATCCAACCATGGTGTGCACACAGCAGGCTCAGTCTACCCTTGTCTAATGTAGGAGTAATCCAGGAGGGGCTATCAGATGTGAGCTAAACACAAGTTCAATCACCAAATTGCAGAATTTTCCATAGTAATGCAGATAGCTATGACCTGTGAAGCCTGCTCTTGATGTCACTATGAAGTCACGGTTACATCAAAGTGCTCAGATACAGCAAAACCTGGAGAAGAAATTAAAAGAAACCCAAGGACAAGTGGAGGTCAAGGGAACATTTTTCTGAGAAATAAAGAATCAACTCCTGTATGAAATATCTTACTTTCATGTATATGACTATAACAGCTCAGTAACAAAAAATTGTGTTCATTGTGATATATAGCTGAATAGCATCTTTAATCAGTAGAAGCTAGACTTTAAATAAATTTTAGTTCATGGGTTATTGCTGGACCATGTAAGTTGAAAAGATAGGTTTTCCTCTGCAAAAATTTATGACTCATTCAAAGCCACCAGAACAGATAATTTGATGTGTGCCTTATCTACAATAAAGAAAGTGATTGGAATGAATTCCCAAACAGGTGGTCATGCGAACGATGCAAAAGCAAGATGTATGTACACGCTGAAGGAAGAGAAGATTGGTTTTGGACCAGATTCAGAGAAGCTCCTCCCATGAGCAAAAAGTAGTTGCTGTGAAACAGAGGTAATGATGAGAAAACAGAGTACTTACCTGAAATTCAGCCCAATTCGTCTCTCTACGTTCTGATATTATACATGTACCAGGAACGTAATGGAAGTGACACACGTGATAACAGTTTATCTCAGCCTCAGTCAGCTGGGGCCCATGCACACAAATAAGGAGCGGAAAATGGTGAAACATGAACATTTTATTCTTTTTTTTTTAGATCAACCACAGAAATCTGTAGGTGTAAAACCTCATGTTTTTTCAAACAACTTGATATTCTCATTAATTCTATTTTTTTTCCATTTAAGAACAGAAACACTCTGCTACTTTCAAAAATGTACTCATTTGCATTGCATAAGTAGCATGCACTACTAAATGTGTAGGTTGCCCTGAAAGTAATGCCTCCTATTTCCATGAAAACTGCAAGAGATACAAAGAGCACAATTACACTATTTGATAGAGCAAATTCTCAGCTACAAAACACTATTTTTCAACATAGTCACCACCATTAGCTGTGCATTTTCACCAGTGATGAACAAGAGCCTGCATGCTGTGCCTGTAACAATATGCTCCAGAGGAGGTGACCACTGTCACTGTCACCACTGCTGAAATGCACCATCCACCCCTCACTGTGCTGATTTCCACAGTTTGGTCTCCATAAACATTCAACAAATGTCAATGAATGTCAGTGGGTGCCATTTTTTCTGCATGGAGGAATTCAGCTCCATACCTGTGCTTCATATATACTTCCACATCAGATGCCATTTGATCAGACTGCCCCTCTGCTGCCATCTGTCACATGGCAACAAAATGTAATGCAGTATTGGTGAGAAGATTCAGCCTCTACCACCATACCACCAACATCCGCCTCCGATGTCATGGACGAATATAACAAAATAGGAGGCATTACTTTTGGAGCAGCTTTCATATTTCCAGTACATTTTCATAGAAAACAGAAGCTTACAATGAAGATAAAAAGACTCATTTCCTGTCACTAGCTAATTCATTAATATTTCCTTCAATAGTATCAAAACAAGGGAATCAGTTTTGGTCAGCCTTTGAAATGACATAAATCACATTCAGTTTAAGCAATTTACAGTAAGTTTTTTGCATGTAGTTACATGCAGATATTACTTAACTTCAGTGCTGATACAGGCTAGGGTGAGGCTGTAAACCCTAACAGTTCCTACAGCCAGGGAGAAATCATGAACTTGAATTTGTGAAAGTAATGAACAAAGTCCTAAAAGGTGCTGAGCCTCATTGGACTGATGGGAACCAATGGAGAATGCATCAAAAGGGAGGGCTCTGATGAGTGTCATTTCTCGTAATGGCCAACCCTGGTCCAAAGCTCCTTGCTTGCTTCTGTCAGTGTCAATTGTATTGCATCACCGATGTGTTCACTGGATGCCAAAGAGCACACTTTCTCCCTGATCTTGGCAATCCTTCATGGCTGCCATGACAAAATATAGTTTTCCTCTCAAAACAAAAGTTTGTTATCAACTTATCATTCTTCAGAAAGATACCACCCATCTAATCCCATCCACATGGCATGTTGCCTCTGCATGAAGCAGCAGCCCCTAGCCCTGGTGGCACAACTGTTGCTGAAATTTGCTGCCTTTTTGAGGTGTCCCTGTGTAAACTCCTTGCCTGTTGTGCAAGAGCTTCCTCCATGCCTCTGCTGTAGGAATCCAGCCCTGCTTCCAGCTTTACAGAGGAGTACAGCCCCAGAGCATGCATTTGGATGGGTCAGGAGGCTGCACAGAGGGACACAGAGACAGGCCACCCTAAATCAGCGTAATTCAGCTGACAGGCAGCACAGAATATGCTGAAAGCAGTGCATTCCTTCTACATTCGCATTGGCTGCATAGATGGCATGAGCCTGCCACCCCGCCGTGCTGCTATGGGAAGGTTTGTACAACTCATATTGCAACTCATCTTTCTTAAGCCCCTTAGTTTTCCACTGCAGCTGCACCACTGAGGCCAATTTAAGGCAGCGAACACACCCCACAGGACTTTATGCTGAAGGAGGTGCAATTTAAGGTCTCTTGCTGGTCCTTGCATCTAATATCTTCTTTGTAATTCACCTTGATGGAGGATCCCAGACATCAAATTAGCAGGTGTGAATAGCACAGCAAGAGTAGGACAAGAAAAGACAGAGCTGTCGCTATATTTAAATGCAAATCATTATAATTTAAATGCATTTTCTTTGCAGGACACTGCACTGTTTCTTGCTGTGTTTCATAGGAAATAATTTAAAGTAAAACCAAAAGCCAAGATTCCAGCAACTGCATAAAAAAATGAGTACAGAGAAACTGGTTATATCTGAATTATATCTGAATAGTATAAATGCAACTGATCTTCAATTGCTCATTTACAATAGGATCACGCTGTTTATTTTTATTGCAGCTGTGATTTTTAAGATCAGACCTATCAATATTTATCCATGTTTAACAGAAAGCAAACATCCGGTCAGTCCTGGCAAAGTGCTATCCACGGAACTGCAATTTCACTGCGTGTTAGTCACAGAACAAACAGAGGCTCCATTTATACTAGGAAGGTAAAGGTACAACAGAGGGACAAGTGTGGCTATTGCCATAATAACTAACCTGTTGTAAAAGACATGCAAAGTTCTTAGTGATCCCAGCTATCTCTCGTCAATGTCAGGGGCAAAATTCATGTTTCTTCACGGGGTCAGACTCAGGATTTACGAGAAATGAGGGCTGGATGTGTGATTATTGTTCTGTATGACAGGAAAAAATCACCTCAGAAACAGAGGCAGGTTATTCTGCAAAGTGTCATTTCCAGGTGAGGCCTCCTCCTTCAAAAACACTTCTCGGTGTTGCTTAAAGGTGTCTAACCTTAGTCTTTTCAGTTTTTTTTCCCAGTCTGTGCAGAAGATGCTCCAAAGTTCTCTCCTGGGACACCTGGGCATTTCTGACTGCTGCCAGAGCTGCTCAGGACTGCTGCTATCTCTGCAGGTCCCCTCTCTGGGGCTGAGGAACTCTGACCCAATCAGAAGCTGTAAGTATGACTATGGTTTTAAAAATAGCAAAGCCAAACAAGCGTACTGGTCAGAGCCTGCTGAATAACAGGGATTTGCCAGACTAACTGAACTCAAGGAAGATCTGAGGGGCGCTCTACAGACCTAGCTGTAGGAGTGATTGTTGTTTGTTACACAAGGTACATGAGAGCTTGCCAATGAATTAATCCTCCCAGCACCCCAGGATGCAGCAAAGTGCTGCCAGCTCCCTGGGGCTGGGGCATGGAGGAGGTCTCACATCCTGGCTGGAGGAGCCCAGGCCTGGCAGCCCTGCAGCAGCTGCAGCTCATGCCTTGCCATGACCCCACAGCATGCCAGCCCCTGGGCTCCTGGTCCTGCTGCAGCTCACTCTCACCATAGACCTTAGTGCAGTTCCTCCTTCTCACAAATATTTAAGGGTAGAGTGTTTCATGTAAAGTGTGGCAAAAATATTAAGGGAATTTCTAGGAAAACATTTCCTGCCCAGAGACATCAGCATTACTGGAGGTAAGGTTAGTCTCAGTTTAGGGGTTTAAAGAGGCCTAGTGGGGTACAATTTCATAAATAGGAATATATGAAGTATGAACTCCTAATAAAAAATGTCATTAATGCATTTTTGGGATTTCCCAATGCTGTTCTTCTCTCTTATGTAAACTGCATGCTCCTCAGAGCAGAGACTGCTTGGAGTCTGTGGCATGAGCAGAAAAACTAATGAAAAAGAAAATTAATTTCTTCACTTACTACTCTGACTATTAAAAATGCTCAGGGGGGTCACAACAATGTGAGATCTGACATTAGGCTGAGGAAAAAATACAGCATATTTTACACATTTATTTTCATCTCTAGATGATTTTGACCACAGGAAAGTATTTGCCCATGATAGATGAACTGCACCGCCGCTCATGTTAATATACTACTGTTTAATGATTTTTTTTCAGTATTCATTTTAATACAGTTGATGTTTACTTAGAACGACATTAATAACACCGGGATATTTATCATATAGGAAATGGCTAATGAAATCTGCTACAGTTGTCAATGGATGTTTATGTTTCAAAGCCACACTGGATTGTTTATGCAAGATTTAAGGGAGAATGTTAGTGTTTTGTTAGTAACTAATAACAAGAGTGAAGTTAAATGGCAATTAGTATGGATTGTTATTATTATTGCTTTTGCTATTATTTACATTACATCAGGACTCTCTGGAGCTTCAGATAGAAGCTTGAAGCAGCTCAGCTGTTGCTACAAAGACTTAGGAATGAGACAATGTTTGATAGTGGCAGGGACGCCAGGCTTGGAGCCAGTCAAAGGAGCTGACTCACTGACAATTGCTCCTGTGGTGAATTGTCCTGCAAGTAGCCATGCTGGCTCCAATGCATCTTCTGAATGAATGGAGTTCATAAGATTTCTGAACACGACATGCTTATACTCAACAACTAATTCAGCATCTCCTAGTTTGATATTTTGGAAGTGATTCTTACTCATTTTTCTCCCAAGAGCTTCTTCAAATCATACACAAAGGTCAAAATCTTTAAGCACAACACATACAACTTCTGGGAATTTTTGCAGATCTCTACCATCTCAGAACTGGACCCCTTGGTTTGAACATGAATTTGAGGAGTTTCCTCTTGAAAAGCAAAAATGCCTTTGCAATTCATGAAATGAGTCAGGCATTTGAAAATTGTATTTTCCTTCTTCCTTTGCAAGTCAAGGTCCAAGTTCATTATTTGAGGTTTTCCTTCCTCTCTTGCAAAAAATTAAAAGTGGTGCATCCTTGTTGCAAGGACATGTGAGAGCTGCCAGACTGCATCACAACAGGGACAGTTCTGAGCACGGAAGCAGGATCCCAGAAAAGCTGGGGAGCTGCATTGGTCTTTGGCTGTCCTCTACCCACACTAGACTTCTTCTTCAGGAGCAAGGACAAATGTTAAAGTGTTCTATGAAAAAAATGCATGGTTTTGGTCAGGATGTGCTTGCATGTATACGGAATTTGGCCCAACATGCCACTGACTTATGTACAGGTCTCTACTCTTTTCTTTTTACATGGTAAAAAAAAATGTACACGTTGAAATCACCGGAAAATTGAGTCATTCTGGCTATGTTAATTTCATGGGAAGGAAGGTATATTGCCGCAGGAAAACATTTCCTTTTGTTAGTTACTGCTAAAGAATGAAATGCAAATTCTGATGGCAGTTCCCTTCCTCCTTTCTCCATTCCCCAGAAATCCCTGTGAGTGCAGAATATCATGAAAAATGCCAACCTTCACTGCACCCCTGCAACTACTTCCAAAGTCAATAGGAGTCATAGGTGCACCAGGAACTGCACACCTCATCAACATACTGCAATTTTTAGCCCTTATTAAATGTAAATCTCTCTAACATCAATATTTATTCCTGCTAAATATTAAGAATGTTTAGGCTTATGAGTCACCAGTTCTTTTCCAGTTAGCGCTTGCTCTATCACTTCCACCCTTGAATGGAACTAGAGATTTACACACGATATCAGCAAAGTCAACTGTGAGGAAGAGGCAACCACAGAATAACAACTGCAGAGATAACAATGTGCATCTGTCAGAGCCAGCGTGCTCCGCTGTTGTCATTTCTCTGCTGTTGGTTTCGCAGCAGGCTTGAGTGTCAAATCACAAAGAGCATGAATAAGTACAGAAGGATTTGCTCGCAGTTTGTTCCACACAAGCTACAGGTTGCCATGGGAGACAGGAAGCAGTTTTTGGGCACTCCCACAGCAATAAACTGTTGCAACTTAATGAACAAGTAGCAGCAGGCTGTGTTTTGTTCAGCAGTGGGTCTGTGAACTGACCAGCAAAAATGGGGAGGATGGAAAGACGCATTCCCTGCTCAGCTCTTACGGTTGCAACTCAGGGTCTTGCTAAAGAGGGCAATCTGCTGTTTGCTGTAAGGCAGTAGGTTTAAACTAGCTTCCAGTGGACCAAGGGTCTGTGTAATAAAAATTCACGCTGAAATGTGTTACAGTCATTCAAAAGCTATAAAGGTGCCACGGAGACAGCAGAGAAGAAGCAGAAACCCAAAAGCCAGTTCCTGTACTTGACATAGGGTATTTAATGAGCTATTGCACACAAAACTAAGAATGCTTTCAATCTGATAGTAACACAGATCAGAGGCTGCCAGCCCAAAGAGAAGGTCTGCTGTGCTGAAAGGTCATCTTCAGTCTGAGAAATGAGAATGGGTGGCACCTGGAAAAGATCTGGAAGTTTTTCTGTTTCCTAGGTTGAACAGTCCATCAGCATTCCTATAACTCGGAGTGTTGGCTGCTCTGGCAGCTACAAAGGTGATGAGAGCCAATTCTTGACAAGTAGAGAAACCTCTTTTCAGAAGACATCACTGTAATTTTATTTTACTGGGATAACAGAGTGGGAAGTGATGAATCCCTGGTTTCAAATGAAGCAGGCAGACCAGGAGCAGGTAGCAGGAGCTGGTGACTGTCTGTACTGAGGAACTGAGAAGCTGAGTTGAAGAAGTGCACAGAGGATCCAAAAGAGAGGCATGCCTTTAGATAGCTTAAGAGACCTAGCTTCTTATCTCAAAGATCAGACCGTGCAAGGGCACTGTGAATTCCAAGTACAAAAGGTATAATTCCCCAAGTCAAAGGGACTGAAATAGAAGTCTACCATGATTCTCTTACTTCCTAAAGTGGTCCCCAAAGGTAGGGATAAATGCTCACAAGCAGGAAATCTCACACTGTGATTGTCTTTACCCAGACAAAGTCATCACTTTCCCACGTCAAGATAATGTCCCTTGAACACTTAAAGAATCTTCTCTTATGTTTTCTTTTTATAGATCTGTTCCTTTCCTATACTCCTCCTTGACTTTCCATTTTTGTTGCCTGCTGATTTGGTTTCAGGAGCTATGTAATCTCACACGTCTTCTACTGATAAAACAGGTTATATCTGCCCCAAAGGAATGGTCTTACCTAAGTACACAGTACATGGAAAATGCTACTGCAGACAACAGATTAATTTCATTTACTGCTTAGCCCTGACTATGCTGTTCTATGATGAGAAAACATGAAACTCTGCTGCGAAGATTATGTCTTATTTGAATGGTCTTTCCACAAAACTGCAAGGAGATCATATGCTATGTCCTTCACCTGCAGAATAAAATCAGAGAACAATACAGGAGGGATGAGAAATGCCTGGTATTTGTTTTTAGGCTCTACTAATTCTAAAAATCAAGTAGAACAGACTTTGATTTTCACCTGGATATTTTAAATCAATTAAATATGTCTTTGTGAAAAGTGTGAATGAATGAAAACATATTTAAAACTAATTAACATGTCAAAAGTAACACCACAAAAAATCCCCCTGGAGGTAACACATCTACTTAGAGAATACAACGACAGAATTAGGTGAAAACTTTTGTCCTTCCCATCCAATTCCTTATTCACACCTACATGCCAACGCGCACTGCATTGCCTTCTCCCACCAGAAGGTAACAGCATTCCCAGAAGGTAATAGTATCGAGCTCCCAAGTTGTGTTTCTGCTTTTAATATCAGTCACAGGGAGATCCCTGCTGATTAGCCACTGTGGAGCACAGCAGAGCACTTTGTAGCAAACCCTTGGTTACAAGCCAAACCAAGATTTCAGGAAAGAAATCTCATTGAAGAGATGGAAATCTCTCAACACTTTTTCAGATTTTCCAATCCTTTCATTTTAGAAACTTCCCAAACCTTTCTCTGCGGAGCCATCAGAATTTTTCTCCGAGTAAAGACTTGTTCTTTACAGTTATCCTTGATTTAGCCCAAGAATATAACCTAAAAACCACTCTAAAGACAGAGGAATCACTCTGAAGTTTCAAAACAGTGTCACGGAACTGGGAAAAAAATGCTGAGACCTCTGCACTAAACATCCCACCTCATTCAGCAGCCATTGCCGTTTCCTTGCTCCATCTGTGCACGCACTTCCCACTGATATGCATGAGTTTGAGATGCATCTGGAAAGAAAATAACCATTCTCCTTTGTGCACCAGATTAGATGCTTTTTTCTTGTCAGCAACAATAATAATAACAATAGACCCAGTGGGCTATAGACTGCAGATTATGTGCTCTGACTGCTGCAACCGAGTGGGAGCACACAGGGGCACGATGCCCTCCCATGTGGTGATTTCAACTCAGTGAGGGCAGGAATAGATGTTTAGGCAATGCTGACCTAGAAACCTATTTTGCTGTTTTATTTTGGTTCTGAGGAAGAGGATAAACTGGCACTGAAATCAGTAGCATGCTTAGTCAGTTAAAGGCACTGAGATGAGAGTTCACTTTCCCAGAATCCATTACAAATCTCGTGCAAACGAGACTACAAAAAATGAGCAATCTTCCGAAAATACTCATCTAAATAATCATTGTGGTACAACTGAATTGAATGGAAGGACACAGTGAAGCCAGCTGAGTTCAGGTGAATGACAGGTGATGAGGCCGCAAGAGGACTATTGCCCAGCCTCCTTCTGGATCAGCGGAGAGACCCTTCCATGTTCCAACAGGCAATGAAGAGGACAAACTATGCTCCCAAGGGGCTTCTCCTCCTGTTCCCCAGGGCAGGAGCCTGCAGGACCAGATTAGATTAGTCATTCTGGTTTTAGCCTAAGTTTATATTGTATTATTTATATTATATAGTTCATATTGTATATAGTTTACTGCACAGGATTTTTATTTATTGCTTTATAACATGATTATGGTCCATTTGATATTTTCTTTTTTCCTTCCTTCTCTGCATCATAGAAAAAAAATCTATTTTGGTCTGTCAACACAACATGCAGAAATTTCAATGAATCCATTACTGAATTATTTTTTTTCAAGAAATCAAATGCCCCATGGTGACTAGTCCCATTTCAGCTTTCCACCAGTTCCACAAATTGCATCAGTTTCATCATTTCCTAATTCAGGTTTTCTCAGAAACATTACTCATCATAGAAGAGTGTTCTGGTTGTTGAAAAGGTTCAGGAACAATATTTTCTTACATTTTTGTGGCTGTTTTCTCTTTTGGAGAGAAAATATTATTAGAGAGGATGTTTCCCTGCTGATTGCAATTGCGCGTTTTGCCTCTTTCTCTACTTTTTGCTTCTACAATTTTTCCAATTCAAAATTTAAAACAAGATTCGTTACAAAAATTTTTGAAGCTGCAAAAATATTTTACTAAGAAATAGCATTGGAAAACCTAAAGGGAAGATCTTTCTCCTTCCTATACTCAAAGTCAAGCAAAGAGACAGCAGGGTGATGGAGGAGTGTCAGTAATGCTCTGAGGTCCTTCTGGTTATGCAAGAAGAACATGCTATCACCTGAGCCACTGCTGACCCCAGTAAGGAGAACTTAGAGGAGGAAATGATCCATGCTTGCCTGCAGCAGCTGGACAGCACGGAGGAGGGCTGGCACGTGGCATGTTCAGCTGAGCAAGCTGTGGAGATCATCTGCTGTTTGAGTTTTCTTTCTTCTCCAACTTACACTACAAGTCTTTTCCTCAATAATTTTTTTTTTTAAAGAATCTGATTTATTATCAGAGGATCCATAACAGCAGAAGAATCTCCCCTCAAGCTTTCCCTCCTTTCCTCCATGCCAAGTTCTTAGCTTCGCTCGTTTTCCTCCCACTTTCTTTGCTGGCTCTTCTCCCATGCCTCGCAGCCAGCACCTTTGAAGAGATGCTCAGCCTCCTCCACCCCACTAGTTTCCCTGGATGTTTCTCCTGCAGCGTAATGGTGCCCTTGCTCCGAGACCTGTTCTCCTTCAGTGAACTCTGTCCTCACGTACCCTCATTACCTTGGGTCTCCGTTCAGCCATCTCCTTCCAGTGGCGACACGTTCTCCATGTGGGAATGTGGGCTTGCTTGGCATGAGCAGCTGCCACCAGGCCTGGAGCTGAGCAGAGTGTGACAGAGTATGGACACTGGCTGTGCAGCTCTCTCCTTCTGAACCTCAAAGACCTCACTGAGCTCCAGGCCTGAGGTAACCCTTCCACTGGAATCGCTCTTGTTCAGTGTGTGACACCAGAAGTGCTGTTGGCTAAGTCCTGCCTGCCAGGACTCCTGCAAGACCTCTCCCACTCTAGCAGAAGGGCCTATTGCAATTTCCCACTCCGTGCCTCCACCCCATATGGGCCCAGCTCACCCCTTCATTGCCATCCAGTTTGCCTGTATGCCCACTTACTTCTGCCACTGTCTCCCACTGTCCCTGATGTCTGCTTTGTGAGAGAGGTTTTGTGTTCCCTGTGCCACCTCTATCCCAGCCAGGCATGGTTGGACTCCCACCTCCTCTCTCACTTGTCTCTCTTACTTCCAGACCTACTTTGCATTTCTATTCCATATTTCCCTTACTGTCCCTGGGTCTCACTTTCCCAGGCAAAGCTCCTCCAGCCTGACTCCGTCTCACGCACCACAGCTTTATCAAAATGTTGCTTCTTGTTGCCTTCTCTGTCACTCTGTGTGACTGCCCATATCCTTCTCCTTTCTCTCTAGGGCCCAATCTCTCTAATCCCACCATGCCATCTCTCTCACGTACTGCTACAACTTCCCCATCCCCCCTTTGCAAACTATTACTTTTTCGTAGAAGTCTGGGGTGAAGGCACTGTTCCTGGGCAGTCTGTAACAGTTGACACCAAAGTGAGCAAGCGGTTTAAGAAAGGGGAAGAAGAATATTAATTCAGCTTACAGCATCAGGCAAGCTGGGACCTTGCTTTTCTCTGAATCAGGCTTTTCCAGGGTTCTGATTTGTACCCATTTTGACAAGGTTGGTCCCAGTGATGCTAAAGAATCTCTTGACATTTTGGAAGGGAAAATTACAGCACTAAAGTCAGACAAACCTCTGTGAATTATCTATTTTTTATGCAATGTCCCAGGTATGCTAGTGGGAAATAAAAGAGCAGTTGGCACCTCAGTGGCTGTTTAGGCAGAAAATATATGACTCTCCTCTTCAAGCCCAAAAGAGCAAAGCCATAAAAAAAAATCCCTACCTTAGTCCTCAAGTGCATTTGACAACATAAGCACTAGCTTTGTGACTGTGCTTGATCAGAAAGCACCCTCTCACGTCAGTCCCTGTGGGTACTATCAGTGCTAACACATAATGGCATCAGACACAGCAGCAGCAGAGCTCAGCAACTGCCTTCATCTTCATTCACAAGCAAAAAGAAGAGGACATTCTGCTTCCCTGTAACATGAAGGCCTCTGTGCTTTCCAGAGAGAAGGCCATTTGTTTGCAGATCTTTGGTCCTCTGCACAGAGCTCCACATAGCTTCCATATCCATTTCTTGCTAGTTTCTCAGGTGCCACAGCTGTATGCCAAGTTTAAAATCCTTAAGATTAAGGATGTCAGTGTTAATAGTGCCAAACGGTACAAAGTCAAGATTAAGAGCTCATTCAACAGTATAACTGTCTGAAAAAATCAAGCGCTTCTGAGTTTTCCAGGTGTGTTGGCTTCACATTTTCAACTGTACTCTATTTAGTAAAATGAAAATGAGATTCTTTCAAGAACACTTTGTTCCTGGAGCTGTGACTCTACAACATGCTTCTAACATTATTTATGGTAGGGGTTATTTATCTGAATGCTTCGCTTGGAAAGGAGAAAATTAATCTGGTGAAGACCTAAAGAGTCAGAATTGTTCTTCTGTCCTCCTATCTTAGAGCATTACGCGCTGTACCCAGGCCATAAGGATGAGATTTTCCAGCCAAGGTGCTGTATCTACAACAATGTTGTCTGCATCTAAGCTGCATTCCCCATTATACTTATGAACTGTAGTCAGTGTGGCAAATGAAGTCTAGGGAAGAGCTGAACCAGCCAAACCCATGTGTCTAGTTTACGATACAGTGGATCACTGTCAGGACCTACTGACCATATCTACTAAATTTTCACAGACCACACTGAGAACTGAAAGAAGAAGAAAAAAAAAAAGGCAAAAAAGATCAGGTGCAGATACCTACACTGCGGTGTTTGAAATCAGGGGAAGGAAGCTCCACCTCAGCTATCTGGGTGAATGTAAACTACCCCTCTGGTTCCACCACTGCTGGTGGAGCCTTGGCCAGTGGAGCTGAGGATGCAGTTTGTCCATTCAGATGTAGGCTTCTGTGTTGCCACACTCTAATCTCCACTGGCCAATCAGTTCTCCGCTGGTCTAATGGGAAGACCACTCTGGTGTCAAAGCCACCACTGTTTCCAAATTCTTTAGTTGCTGCTAAGAATCCTCGCATTAAATCTATGCAATTCACACCATGCTTCATTGCTTTTATCTCAAAGGTTATGTGTTTGTAGTCTCCCCCCAGCTTGTATTTTCCTCTTGCAATGAAAGCCCATCTGCACATTCTGATTCTATCCTGGATATATGAAATAGAATATATCCTCTCCTCTCTACCTGCATCATTCTTTCCCATATTCAAAAACTGTATTATCAAAATTATAAATTGGTATAGTTTGTGCTATTTAAAAAAAAAAAAAAAAAGACCACTTAAATTCATGTGTCTTCACCTAACAAAACTGCTAGATCAAGCCTGAAATAAACAGATTTTCTCTTGTGGATTTTTCAATTCTTATATGAAAAAAAGTAGCATTTTTCAGTTAGAAACTATGGAAGGGTATTTGCAGCTTTAAAATAATATACAGTGTGTACAGAATCATGTGATACCCTGTTTCAAAAGAACTCTATATTTCTGTACTAACAACATTTTATAAGAACATTATAAACACCCTAAAAGTCTGTCCAATGACCTTTCTAGCAAAAGAATCGGTACCATAAAGTTTTTGTCTGCAGCAGCTTCTGTTCCTTCTAACTTCCTCCTGACTGAGCTGTTCTTGAGACCTGTGCCTCAGACTAAGCTATAACTCCTTCCTTAACTTCTGTGACTTTTTGTCCCTCAGAGCATTTATAAAGGTAATAATGACTCTCTACGTGGGACTTTGCCAACTTCTTCAAGCAGACGTTGCTTAGACCAGGAAAAATTCAACTAGTGAAAGTAATGTTGTTTTTAGGCCTATGCATATATTACTTTTTAAAACATACATGTTTATTTCTTTAGGTGTGCATATAGACACATGTAGAGAGCTTTCTGGGCATACATAAATAATGTATTATCTTCTAGAGTACTATATATTATGAATATGAATAATGTCTTCAAAAACCTATAGCACTCTTTCTTCTGTCATTGGCTATAATTTGCTTCAATCTACCTCAACATTTTGTATGAAATTTATTGCTAATCAGTTGAATTCTTCTTGTCTTTTTTTTCTCTTAGCACTTAGCTATGACTTGAGCCATGAGTCAGTTTCATCCCAAACCTATTTAATTTTCAATCCTTTTCCTTTTAAACTTGCTATTTATCAGGTCAACACTGCACTATTTGGATTTATAGTCCCTGGGGAGCTGTTTATCTGCTTGAAGGCCACCCTTGGAAATGCTGGCATTGGCAAACTTCTGTCTTCAGGTATGTTCCTACTGTCTCTGTATGAGGACATACTTGCCCTGAGATATTGTCCCTTGAAATTCAGCCCAATTTGTTTTGTGTTTCCCATTTGTTTATTTTTTAGCAGCAGTGTCGAAAGATTTTTAAGAAGTGCCTACCACATGTGCCTTCTCCATAAACACTATCAATGGAAAGTTGCATGTAGAAATAAATGATCTATTTCCTATTGCTAATAAATACTTGGCTCCGTTTTGTGAGGAGGCAGCACACATTGCCTGTAAAAAAATAAAAAATAAAAAATACTGTGAAGAGAAGGTTTCTAGAACCAGGCACACATGCTCTAGACCCATACTTTGAACGTTACGTAGAAACACTCAATAAGTACGTCTGCATCGCTTTTATCTGAGCAATTCAGTTGGATGATGCAGTAAAATTGCAACAAGGTCTCTTATAAAAGAGAATTGAATAGAGTGCTGCTTTGCTTTATATTATTTTATTTTATTTTTTAGTTCTATAGCCTTTCTGCTTTCACTTTTCTAGCCTTTTATTTTGAGTTTTGCTAAGCATTGTCTCTTACGGAAACTCCCGGATTAGGCCTACATTTAGGAAAACATTTAAATGTATGTCTAATTTTAAAAATGTAAGCATTCTCCTTGAAATCAAGGGGCTTGTTTCTATAATTAACATTAAACATCTGCTTAAAAATTTCTTGGCCTGGGTCTGCAATCCATAACACAGATGGACTAACAGTGGTAGCCTGTTTGAAGATGTCGTAATGACAAAAAAGCCTCCATTATATCATTAATCTATCTGGATATTAGTATGGCATTCATCTCTATAAAAAATGCAGTTCCTATCTTAAAGTAGCCAAGAGTGATGTCATATTATTCCCCTGGATCTATCCTAATTGCTCATTCTTCACTACTGGCCTTCCAGGGCAGTTAGCTGAGCCACACTGAATAATTGCATGAACAGGCTGCATTCTCTGCAAAACACAGCTGAGCCCACTGTTGTTGGCTGCTTAAACCAAGCTCATTGGCTTTACACTGAAGGGAGAGGACAGTCTCAAAATCACAACTGCTGTGCAGCTCAGGCAGCTTCCAGCCAAGGGACAATGACAAGGATTTGGGGACAAGAACTTCTTGAACCACTCCAGCCACAAAAGGCTGTCGGTTAGTGCTATATCCCTCCAAAGCAATGAACTCTTTTCCTGAAAAGTTCTCTCCACTCCTAAAGTCTGTTGACTATAAACCATACCATAGATAAATAGATAGTTGGCTTCACATGCACAGCACAACAAATATTTCCCCTCCAGCGTCAAGTCGTTCAGGCTCCATGGGGGATAATTCCTGAAGTAAAGCAGTGATCTTCGAGACAGAAGTTTCTTTCCATTCCACAAAGGAGAAGGGTTTTTTAATCACGCAGCTATTTAAAAGTCACTCCCAGATGTGCACCTGAGCTCAGAGCCTGTAATTTATAATCCACCCACCCACACACGTACACTGCAATCAGATCAATGTTCCCACAGAAAATAAACGTGCTGAAACACAAGAGCCAGGACCGTTCCAAGCAGTGATAAAACGTTTCAAGGAAAGGTACAGGATGGTTTCATAAATTTTCTAGGCTGCATAAAGAAGGAGTGAATGTACCCTTCACCTGCTGTGGAGGGTTAAAGTGCAAAAGCAGAGAAGTAAAGGAGAAAGTGTTTGCTTTGATCTCATCTCAACTGCTTTACAAGTCACCCTGATATCATGGAAGTAAGGTTCCCACTTCCAAAAGAGAATTGGTGATTTAAAAATGCTCTTGATGAGAGGAGTGAGGGCTACTCAGATAATCCTGAAAAGCAGACTTCTCTATCTGCCTTTTTCCATCAGATAGTACATTGAAAATGAAACATATCTACACGGGAAACAGCAACAGCAACAACAACAACAACAAACAAGTGCATAAACAAAGTTTTGTAGGGTCTTTCTAACAAGAAATTCAAAATAAAATATTGCCTTTGGAATTAATCTTAATGCCCACATCCAGCTGAGTGGCTGAAGAGCTTTGTGCCAGCAATGCATCTTCATCATTTATAGTCATGCTCTTCCACATAAGCTTGTGTGATTCTGAACTACACCTCCCAGCAGACACTGGTCCCTTCCCTTTGAAGAGCATAGTACATCATTAAGCAGTTATATAAGGTGCACTTAGTCAAATTTTTACCTCTGTTTAGGTCGAAGACAAACACTGATACACCAGCATTTTTCAAAAGGTAGCTATTCCATTTTTTTAAACTCATTTCAAGCCAGACACTGCCAACTTCCTGCTGGCATTCTGGTGTGTGTCCTCACCAAAATAATCATGAACTTGAGTGTCCTTTGGTAGGATAGGTAGCTATAAAGGTTCCTGGCACTGGAGCACCCAAGCACAGCATAAATATTAATGGAACTATCCTTCCAACATTGCTGTGAGGCTCTATTGCCCCCATTTTGCAAATAGAGAATTGAATTTCAAAGTTACTTGCCCAAGGCAACACAGGAATTCTGTACTGGTGCCAGGACTGATTCCACATTTCTTCAGCCATCATCCAAAGTTTCTTCTCTCCTTTACTCTCTTGCACGAGACAAAAAAACAGTTTCTGTGTTTCAATATTTTCAGTTGGCTCGGTTCTAAGTTATTTTCTCACACGTGTGATCATGAAAGGTGCAAAAGTGAGGTTTTATTTTGGGATAAGAGGTAGTTCTTTCAAATAAGGGGTATTTAATTAGCAGTCTTCCTCTCTCCTTGACAAACACAGCCCCTGAAGAAAAAGGGAGTGCTCTGCCTTACACAACCTACAGTGATTGTTCTGGATGATTAAGAAGTGGTATTAATACATTCCATGGATGAACTATCCAATCTTTCTTACCCTAAGGGATAGAAACTAAAATCCTGGGCCTCGCTGGAAAAATCAACAGAGCCGAAGAGCATCGTGGAGAAGAAATAATAGCATCGGATTGCATTTGTTAGGCCTTCCTTTAGTGCACTGACCAAATATGCAACAGCGTACCAAGTGCCTTGTAAGCAGGAAGAATAAGCAAATCTTACCCAAAGAGACTTACATAAATGATGTTTACAGTTGGCTTAGGTTTACATCTCCCAAGTTTTGCTCTGAATTTCTTGTGTGTCAAAACCCTCCCAGAGCAGTCATATTTCACTAAATTCAGGACACAAACTTCTGGTTGTCCTATTACACCATAACTCCAAGTAGGTCTCCTCAACATTTATCCTGAATTCTGAAAGACCTTTAGCTGATCTAAAACAAGGCTGAGATTTGTCATTCTGGCTACAATCAGAAATGTGAGCCAGAAGAACCCTCAGATTCCCAATGGTGGCACTGTAACCCCCACACTACTGAGGGGCTGTTAAGCATCTAATGTGCAAACTAGTAAAATATTTATGTCATCATTTTAAAACACAGTTATAAATTATGCATTTAGGACCACTTAAGCATCTTAATCATATGGTGGTTGTTAAGCAAATATGGCAATAACCCGATAGTGAGATTTAAAATAAAGATTTCATAGTACTCATTTTCATTGAGCATTATGCAAATCAGATGTAACTGAGTGCAAATCCTGCCCAGAATTGTTTGCATTGATGTCCAGCCTTCCTCTTCTAGATTCTTACCAGTCTCATCCCCGTTATCTTCATCACTGGACGCCTTAAAAACAAACAACCAAACAACCAAACAAATAAACAAAAAAACACTTATGGCTTTATGACCTCCAACACTATGACTTTTCCTATTCCATCTGCACATTAAGAGCAGAAGAAAGACAAGGATTTCCTCAGTTCCCACTTTACTAACAGCTTCTAGCCTACTGAGATAGATCTATTGTGAAATGGTAACAAATTATTTAGTATTTCTGGGCTTTTTCTCAACCTGGACATGCTGATATCCTGATAGAAATATCTTAATCCCTCTTAGCTAATGTTCATATCTGGATTTTCTGTTCTAGATTTCCTTGTTCTGTTCTAGATTTCACATCATAGTGATGGAACTATCAGTTAAGCTGAGACGTGAAATAAGTAATCTTCATTATTTGAGGATGTTTTTGTCCTTGAGATCAATGTTAATAATATTTCTCTTTGTGTCTTTGACATTTGGTTTCATGTCCTGTCTCCAGTAACTTCAAATCACCCTTAGAGGAAAATAACCACATTTAGAATTAAACTCGGTACATTCTTTGAACTCCTGCAGAAACTGGAAGGTGTTACTGTACATCAACATTAAGCAGAGTCTGTAGGGCAAAATCTACTCCATAATACTTAGTTCATGTGGGGATATTTCTTTGTATACCTATTAATTAAGGTGTCATGAATTAATTAGGCATAATGCCACTAAAAAGCTATGATAAGCAGTGCATCTAATATGCTAATAGTATGGGTGTCACTTACATAAGTGAATCATCCCGATTTCCCAAATCAGTAATTATGCCATGCCCTGTGGGTAAATGCCTTTCATAGAAATTGTTCCCAGAACCTCTCCAGAGAACATCTGAGACAGCACTAGAACATCACTAATTTATCTTTCTGCACCTATGTCAGAACCTTTTTGACCGCTAAGTCTCACACTCAGGTCTCCACCCACCGTGTGAAGTCCTATTCCTACTTTTGAATTGTCTTTGGGACCACAATACTGCCACAGCTCTTCCTTCCCAAGTCTGAAACCACTGCTTTTGGTGGTGACTTTGTACCTACGCCCAAAGGGCAGTGCCCTGCTCTCAGAGAGCTTTCCCTGATGTCAGAAAGACTACCAAGGAAGGGGCATGGCTTAAGATGAACATGAGTACCAGTCCCTTTCAAAGCTGAGTTTTCTGAGGAGATAAAACAACAACAACAACAACAAAAAGAAAACCTCTAAGAAAGGTGCACAGTAAAAGAAACCATATGTGAGTGAGAGAAAAATGCTTAAAAAGTTGCAAGGAGGCTGAACATAAAAGCCACTTACAAAGCTAGAGAGGTTAAAGTGTCAAGGCCTGTTAGATACCTCTGGGAGTAAAAATGGTCCCTGTAGCTACACCAGAGAGGCAGGAGAATGCATCCTCCTGCTCCAGGATGTAGGTGCCAGCTGGGTCACGAGTGCTTAGCACCTCTGAAAGTGAAGCCAGTCACTGACGTAGATGGATGAGACTGGCTCAGCCCTTGGCGTTTCACCTTTTTTTTTCTGCAAGAGATTAACAAAATGACAGTGAAGTAAAAGGCTGCCATGTTTCAGTTGCTGTGTTCTCTGCGTTCTGTATTGTCCCCAAGTCCAGGCAAGGTGACTCCTCCCTCAGGGAAAGGCAATTCCCTTATGTTACCTGACATTGTGTATCATCAGCATGTCCAGAGATTTAGAACAAACTCAGCTCTCATTTCACTGCAAGACAGCTTTGAGATCTCAGTATGAGCATGTACCTGAGGCACTCCAACAAGTCCATACAGAAAAAGCAGGCATCTCTGCACCATGAGGCACCACTGCAGTTAAGTGAAGATTTTGGTGTATCAGTTTGGGAGATTTACTAACCAAAGATCTTTCTGAACTAGAACTTGAGCAAGCAAGCAACTTCTTAGCTCCCATCCAAAGTGATTTTCCTGAGGTTGCACAGGAGAAGCTGCAAAAGACGTGAACTCAAAGTCTCAAATTGCAGCCAATGCCCCTGCCACTAACCCTCCCCTTCCTCGTTTGAAGGTAAGTTAATCTCACTAGCTGGACTCTGCTAAGCTGGGATCAGCAGTGGTGTGAATTGCTACAATAAGGACACTCGAGAAGCTGCGCTCAATTCATTTTCACTCTGCTCACTTGTGCATCAAAGCAAAGTGACAGAAGATACAAAGAATATTAACATTGACCTAACTGCTTTGCCTAGCATCTATAGAAAAGCAATATGATCTACGATGTTAAAAGAGATGCATATGTTAATTCCTCTAAAGCCAAACTCACTGCGATCTGCAGGCATCCCTATTGATTTCAATGAGATTTGTATTAGACCTCAACATGGAATGGTTAAGAGCAGAGTGAGCTGTCAAGCAAAGGATGTACTTATGATTGCATTTTGATGAAAAAGGGAAAACAGGCTTTCCAAGGTACAGAGTGTTATTGTTGTTACCAGGATGCTTTCTAAGCCCTTCTATTCCCTATGTGTCTTAATTCCTTTGTTACAAAAACCACGAACACCTTCCGGGCCAGGAAATCCGATATTGCTGCAAATAATTAGCTTTGCACACAATAGACACAGAAAGCATTGCCACCACTTGGGAAACACATATGGCTAAAAGGTTTACGTGTAGATAGATATTCGTGGACCAACAGTGCAATGGTGAAACAAATGGGCTAACAAAACACTCAGAAGAGAGAATATAGTAGATGGTTTTATAAGCAACATATTTTTCAGTCTAATTTTTGGTTTTGTCATCAAGTTAGGATTTTAGTAACCTAAACAAATTGTCAGGTCAGCTGGATCTAGCCGAGTCTACACACAGCAGTACGTCAGAGCAGGAACAGAAACAAATAATCCTGCCTGCTCTGTCCATGAGTGATTAGTCGGACTCAGCTCTCCTGTAAGAGAGGCTTTTCCATGCCTTAGCTCTCAAAACAGTGTTTAAAGAAAAGCTAGGGATCACTTTTACAGAAGAAAGAAGCAAAGTCACATCAAAGATCAATACTAGAGTAAAATATAATACCAGATCAGTACTTAATCGCCTCAACTGTCCCTGACTGTGCCTGACATTTGCTTCATAGAAGAAAAAAAAAATGCATTTAATTTCTGAGATCATAAAATGAAGGAAAACAAAAGCACATGATAATTAGTAAATAACCAACATCCAGATTTTACTTCTATGATTACTGTTAGACATTATCTTCATGTCTGAAATAGGTGTGCAAAGATTCATCACAATTGAATGGTCTTCTGGTCATCTGATATGGTCTTCAGAAGCATGACCTGAGGACTCCACAGATGACTGAAAGGACACAAAACCTGCCTTCATATAACCTTTTGTTAAGACTGTGTAGGAAACACACCTACACCTAGGCATTCACATGTGTATGGGTCTTCAAACGCTTCACAGGAACAGAGCCTCAAGTTTAGATTCCTATATAGAAAATGAAGCCCTCTGAAAGAGATGGTGAAGGATGGTCTGAAGCTAAGTGCTGTTGGTAGAAAGATGTCAGAACCCAAGTGTTTGTTGAAACCCATGAATTAAAACACAGATCTGAAAGAGAAGGCTCTGCTCCTTGTCAGGAGGACACAGAGCTGGATTTTCTAGGATGAGAGGACAGCTTTGGTTGTTGCTCGACCTGGATTTGGGTCCTTAGAGCATTCAGACTGTCATCAGCCAAGCAGCCCTGGGAGACAACACTCTTCTGGGGAATCCAAAGAAAAGCAGAGGTTCGGACAAGTTGAAATTTCTTCAGCGACATTTAGCCACCCTGAGAGAGGAGACCGCTCTCCAGGACTAATGGGAAAGTAGGAGCATAGAATCCCTGAAAGGCAATATTAAAACAAGAAGTTCAGCATATGTGCTTATATGTGTTTTTACTCTATTAAAGCACTTCAATTCTTCAAAATAGAGCACAAAAAATACTGCTTCTTTTTTCAGCCTTATAGTCCATAAGGAATACAAAAATCGTACTTTTGTTTTGAAATACGAATGGTTTTCCTGGTCCTCAACTCTAATTCACACCCAGGGTTATGTTATAGCAAGAGGCTATTAATCTAGTGGATAAACTCAGCTACATCTTTTTTTTTCCCCCTGATAAACTAAGTAAACATGAGGTCACTGCAAGTGCTTGAAAACTGAAGCGTAACAATGGCGTGGTGAATGGTTGGAGAACAGACAAACTTTGAGGAAATAAGACCAGGAGAGTCAGCATCAGTGCTACTATGAACTTTCGTGTTCAAACAGTACTCCTTACCAAAGCCTAAATACCAAAAATACTTCTAGCTCAGGGATGCCTATTCCACAAAACCCTGAAAGCAGATAGTAGGGACTGCTGCGTACTTTCCATGTTCTTACTCTCTTCTGTTGCCTGCACTCTTCCTTTTTACTCCTATCCTCTCTCAGAGACAGGATGCTGGGCTAGAGGGCTCTTTTGGCTGACCTCGAACAGCTGCTCTGGTGCTCTTCTATTTATGTTACATTTCAGAGGAAGTGATTTTCTCTTGTTCTCAATCTTTGTCAACAAATAGCAAAGCCCTTCAATGCCATTTTTGACAGAGTCAACCTAAATGCTTGCATTCAAGCATTAGTCACACGCTGCTGGAGTGAAAACAAAGAAAACGTAAACAGCAAGCGCTTTTGCCAGAAATATGCAAGAGTCTGTGTGGGAAAGGATATGATATAAGAGCCTTTGTGATCATACATTCTTTTATTAAAATAAAACCTTTCACAACAATTCCGAACATGATTTTTTTTTTTCATGTATCACCATTCATTAAACAAAGCCTGCCTGTGCAATTATCAAATATGTAAGACTTGTGATATCAGGTAGATCCCTCTATGGGTGTATTTCACGTTGTCATTGTTTAATTATTAACTGACTCCATCATGTTTTCTTTCAATACGTGTTCTTTATTTCAAGAACATATCCTGCAATATTAAATGAGAAGATAAGCTCAGTCAAGAATCTAAGGAATAAGATGAAAAGCAGGTCGTGTATGGTTTCCCATCTACCTCCTCTCAGCTATCGCAAATTCTCACTGCAGCCAAGACAGAGAAAAGGAAAGAAAATTCTCTATGGAGAGTTACACCAGGCTTTAAGGTAGAAAATACTCCTTCATCCACCTCCTTCTCATCTCAGCTTCAGTGATCTCACCAGAATGGAACAAAAACCATTGTACCATGAATCTTTAAAGAAGAAAACACCCTGCAACTGTCTGTTACTACAGTCAAGGAGAAAGTTTATTCTAATTTACAGTGTTGGATGCATCCGTTCGTTTGTCCCAACACATAGTTCAGGTGATCTCTTCATGAAAAGCAGAAGGTGTGATAAATAGACATCAAGGAACAGCTGTTTATTAGTGTCGAAGGAGTTAATTTTGACATCGTTAAATCAGACTAGTTTGATTCAGAGCAGGGCAGAGAAACAAAACTATCTCACAATGAGCTCTGCTGTCTTCTCTTTCAGCATCTCCATGGTAAAGCAGCCCTTTGTGATGCAGAAGACACAAGTTCAGATCCCCTCTTTACTCCGCTCAGAATTTATCTGAATCAAAGACTTTTTCTTTCTCAGAAGAGGTGCTGACTGAGAAGTTTACCACTCTGTCTGAAGTGGTACTTTTTTATGTTTAAGCCACTCGAAGAGTCGCTGGAACACACAGGTGCCACTCATTTCCAGATGAGTGCCCTTAAGGCAGGCTATGCTTCTGTCTTGAACATAAATGTAAATGCACATGACTGTAGATGAATACTTACAGGTTGATATAAAATGAAAGCCCTTCAGTAGGAGTGGATAAGAAGGCAGTATTCGAGAATACCTACAGACCATCAGTGTTCACTCACAAATGAGATAACAGATTTCAAGTCTCTATTTTCCTTGAGGTAAGTGCAAGGTGTTAATACCTTAAGAGCTATTAAACTCTCTCAAAATATCCTAAGTGAGAGTTTTAAAGAAAAAAGTATAGTTAATTTATGTGAGCTTTTATTAACTTCCTTTCCAGAATAATTTTTCCAGAATAAGCAAAATATTAATTGGTCCTATTTTTGATTTGGGAAAGGTTAAAAAAAATCAGTTTCATGTCTACCTACACTTCTGGGGGAGTCTTGGTGTGAGGTTTCCTGGGAGAAAACTTAGCCAAGAAAACTCATGAGGAGAATGAATACATTCCCATTCTCATTTCCTCATGTCCCAGCAATCCAACATGCAGAGGAGGCCCCCATAATCCATATAGCCTCCAATGCACATAGCTGGTGAAGAGACCATCTGCAGCTCTGGAGTTGTAAAGACCTCGAGATGGATAGGGGATGGCTCCATGCCATCATATGGAAACTTTCTAGATGAGGAAGATGTGCTGCCCAAAGAAATAAACTTATCCTAATAGTAGATAAAATCTACACTTACCTAGCTTAGCTAGAAGGTTTTCTAGAAAGGGAAGAAATGCAGTTGAGCAGTTTCAGTTCCACAGACCAATACCCTCTCATCAACGAGTTAAAATTCTTTTTCTCGAGAACATTTTCTGCAGACCATCTTCCTCCTTCCTCAACACATTCACATCATTCCTCACATACTCTAAGCAGCAATGCACTGAACATTTCCTTCTGTCCATTCCGCCTTATCAAGGTTCATTCCTAATTGAATATATAAATTCTAAAAGTACAACTTAACCGTTGGCAATCAATTCCCTTCGGAACAAAAAAGCCTCCCTTTAGAGCAAGTTACATGAAATCACTTGACTCAACAAGCTAAACTAACTTCCTTTTGCCTAACCCAACCTTTTAGCAGTTGGCAGTACTCCAGGGCCTCTGATTAAGGGAAGAGATGCTGAAGGGCCAGATTTCTGAAGGTGCTGAACACCCACAGCACATGCAGATTTAAGCTGATGCTGTGGATGTAGGGCCCCTTTGCCATCCTGCCCTGTACCATCTTCAAATCACTTTCTCTTGATGCCATGGGTTATCAATTTCACTTGTCTTTTTTTTAGCATTTTTTTTCCTTGGCCTATCAAAGTTAAATTCCACAGAACAGTGATGTTTATCTCTTTCTGAGCTGAGCTGCAGAACAGTATTTGCATTTGAAACATCAAGTACTTCTACACCCACTTCTATAAACTGAACCACTAAAGGGTTTTTGAGTTTGCACCTGTACTTTTCATAGCTGCTTTGATTTATTCCAGCTAAAAGGAAAAATGCAGACTGGAGAATTTTATTTAAAGTGTTGGACTGGGCCTCTTAGTGTGTGGGTTCAGAGCTTGGCTCTGCCATTCATTCCTCACACAGCTCAGACATATGAACAATGATTTTGTGAAATGGAGATGATGTGGTTTCCTTTCTTCTGCCTTTCTGCCATTTGTCTTGAAGGGCTAAAAGGCCTGAAGGATTATTTTGTACAGTGTAAAGTGTTCTCAGCTGAGGTCTCCAGGATCTGTCATACTATAATCCACAGCTCTGCTCAAAACATTGTTTAGGAAATTTAGTGTTCAAAATAGTGTGTACAGCCCCAGTGGGGATTTGCTACAGAAATACCCTCTCAAAAGCTTTGGCAATGTGGAGCTATCGCTGGGCACTCAATCAGGTTGCTGCCATACATCTCAGGCAGACCACTTCTACTAGAAGAACAAATAGCAAATGCAGAAGTGTTAAAAAAAGGTGTCTGACTATGGAGGGTCAGAGAAACTAAGTGTCCCTGAATTACATACTGCTCACCACTGACTGAATTGCCCTCCCCTTGCTTGGAGAAGCAGAAACTCTCAGGACTAAGAGAGGGAACGTCTTTGCCATAACCCACAGTTCCTCTATACATGTCATAGAAAGTCCAGAACAGGATTTAGTTTTCACATTAAAAAAGGGAAGGAGAAAAAAAAAAACAACAAAGCTGAAAAAACAAATGACGATTCCTTAGAAATCATGGGGAGTGCCTCACTGAAAGCCACACCGTCGGAAGGAAACACTGAATGTTTGCATCTTCCTGTGCTTCAAAGTCATTTTCTTTCCATTTGACTTTAGAGATCGTCATTTTGGCTGGCTCCGTGGCTCTTGCATCAAGTCTAATGGTATGCCTTTCACAACAACTCTGTGCTCAGATATACCTGAAATCTAAAGGGGAATGGAAGGGGAGTGGAAATTAAGCTTGAACTCAGAAGAAAGTCAAAGTAGATTTTTTAGCATGTTCATTCACTTATTCATTTTCCTTTTCTTATTGGCAGCATGGATTAGGAGTAAAAAGAGGATTGGGATAATTGATTTCCAGAAGAGACAACAAATTAACAAGCAAGCCTAGCAGTGCCAGCCACAGGAGCACAGGTACCTGGGAAAAAAAATATTCAACTTCAACATTGCATACTCCAAAAATGTTGTCTCATTCTATGGCATAATAACAAGTCACAGATAATAATTTTCAAATAAAAGTCAACAAATGGAAACAACTACAATATTGTTCAAACATTTGACAACACAGCATAAAATCTGAGGTACAGCTGTATTCAGTGGAAGAAGTGCTGGTTTGATCACTTAGAATTCACAACTTTTAAATATCAGTCATTTCACAGTAAGTGAATGTCATCAGTGCAGGACTGTAAGTGGATGGAGATGACTGCTCTATTTGTACATTCCAAAGCCCAGTGAGGTCATCAGAGAGACTTTTGTGGCTTGATCAGGCTAACTACAGATTTCTTTTGTCCTAGGTAAATACGCATTTTTCAGAAGAGAGACATTGCAGACATTTCTAAAGTGTTGCTCAAAACTCTCTCTGTGTAGCTTTCAATGCTGGAAGTCCTTGAACTTCTTCTCTAAACATTGCTGAAAGATTTCCAATTGCTCACCTACCCTGTAAGAGTAAATGGGGTCTTCTACAAACAACGACAACAAAAATGAAAAGAAATTATTTGATAATCATGTATAAAATATTTCAGAATACAAAGAAAGAGAAAAAATCAGATTTTTTTTTTTTTAATAAGAAAGTGCAGAAATCTTGGGTGCCATTTCTTTATTTCTTGAACACAAAGTGCCACAGAGGCTTTGAGCTATCATTGTAAGTCAGGAGATGGCGATGCTGGAGATGATCTTAGCGCATCTCACCTGGTTGCATAACAGGTACTTTTGCTTGGTGATGCTGGCAATGCATTTCTATAAACTGTGCTGTAGGTCTGCCAGATGCTAACACTCACACTTGCCTGTGTCCTTTCTGGTCCAGGAGCATTTGCCTCCAAAGTTGCTGCATTCAGGTAAGAGAGACAGAGCAGGAGGATATGGGAAGTCTTTTCTCTATCCAGTGTAAGTGGGTTTACAAAGGTGGCTCTAGGTCTCAGACAAACGCCCCATCTCAATTACCAGCTTTTTCCATGGCTGTGGGAAGAATTTACATGGCTGCATAACCACAGAGGTCTGGATGAGAACTGTGTTCATCTTCCATGGAAAATGCCACCTGGGGTACATGCAGAGGATTCTGGCAGTAGCTTGAGAACTGCCAGGCTAAACTGGCAGGTCCCTATAAGGTCAGACAGTCACATTGCTGTTTGCAGGTTGGTGGGTTTCATTTAGCCGGTTTAGGCCAGATTTAAACTGACTCATCCGTTCAGGGAGAACAAAGAGGATACTATACTCCCCACTGCATACAACGTGTATGGGACAGGTATGGTCAATGCACACACAGACTCTCAAATGTTCATGAATGTCACTACAATAAAAAAGCACTAGATAATTGCCACCAGATTATACAAAATTTACACTTTCATTTTCATGTGACTAAGATTTGTGTTGAGAGTTTGGGATTGTTTGAACTTCTGACTCAACACGAAACCCACGGGAGAACAAGTACGGTTCATAACTAACTGGAGAGAAAGTTCATGCAGCATCCTGGGAAGAACTGCCAGGTTTCACACTTCCTCATCTTGAGCACAAAAAGAAACACAGCAAAAAACCTTAAAGAAGTAGAATTATCAGGTGAAAGGATGGGAAAAGTGTTCTTCACACTCTGGTTCATGAACCTTTTGACAAATATGCTCAGAAATACAAGTCTGAAATGCAAGTGCAAAGCAGTACATTTTTTCATTATTCCTATCATCATCTTGCCAAAATTCCTGAGAGCTTGGAAAAGCCCTCCACTTTTTTCTGGCCCAACCATTCCCACCCTCAGGACTACAAGAGTTGGCAGATGATTCTCATCACCTTGCTTCCTCTCAATATAAACCTCCACGGGATAAATCCTGCAGCACAGTTAGGAACTTTTTCTATTAGCTCATGTACCAGAGAAATCGCACGCTCAGACCCTGAAGGTCTGTCTCATAAATGGAGGGGAAAATGCAGCCACAAACATCAACAAAGCAGAAGGGAATACTAAGATGACTGAAGCCAGTAGTGGGCTGAAGACACCTTTATCCATCCCTTTCTTTTTCAGCCCAGTGGCTCTAAGAATCTGCCCCTTCTCCAACTCCTCACCTCTGATTATTCACGCTGAGGTATCTATCATGCCCAGCTACTTCCCTTCATGCATTCCTATCTTGAGAGTAGAATATATTAATATCAGCTGAGTGCCCAAGAGATGTCCAACCCATGCTGCTGACTCAATAGTGCAGAGCGCACATGTTGAGCAAGGAGAGTGGCGGGGTTCTGTAACCCTTTACTTGTCCCTATGTGAATATGATGCACTTCCGAGTGAAAGCCTTTAGCCAGCTAAACCTCATTTTCAAGAGCATCAGGGTGCCTTTAAGGATGTCTCTATCTTGTAACATTTTTACGACTCCCTGTTCTCCATCTCTAACAGGCAATATTAACACTCTTATCATTAACTAGGAAGCTGAAGGAATAAATATTTATGGAAGACATTGCAATAGTGAGTTTCCACAATTTGCAGTGTCTACCTAAGTACCATAAATAGATTTCAGATCTATTGTGCAAGACAAAGGAGGCTTTAATTTCTACTTTCTTCCGCCTAGTATAGGGAGTCAAAGCCTGTTTAGCCCTCAGTCCTCTACAGCAGATTGTAAGATCAGACGATTTTATTTATTTTTTTTTAAGTGAGGTTTCTGGAAAAGCCACAAAGCCAAAGTTTGTCATGATCTTTCATTCACTCCTACTTCCAGTCACAGACAAAAGGAGGAAGTTTAGAGGAGCAGAAAAGTATACAGACTAAATGTAACTGAGCATTTATGTGTCTATTAAAAGAATTTTCGGGGCACAGGCACGGAGGGAATGGTTAGGGCATGGTTTTGATTTCATCCTTGCTGGCTCCCACACCCCTAATTAGGACTGAGCTCTTTGTAGGTAAATAACATCTAAGTGGAACTATTTCTGACAGCTGGGGTCCTGCACTCTTTTGTGCCGTGCCCTTTCATTAGGAATTAGCTGGTCTGACACTGAATAAACACATTGTGTGTGTTGCAAGAGCTCTGATGTGGTCTTTGTTAATTACTCCGTCTAACCTATTGCAATCATGTGCCGCTTAGCCACACACACCACAGGACTGCTTGGGAAGGGGAAGATTATGGTGGATGCACAGAGAAATTCTTAAAGGGAGAGACAGCATAAAGACATGCTACGAAGTCTATTTAAACTGGTGTCAGATACAATAATGAGTGGGTAGTAATAATAATAAATGTGTAGCACTTCAGGAACACTTCACATTCACTAAGTGCTGTGACAACTTCAGGCAGTTAATTATGCAACCAAGATCTTCTCTCTCACAAACACCCTCTTGACACCACCGAAGCAACTGGCCTGGCTTGTTCGTTTGCAGGCTCTTTGGCACTGCCCTTGGCAGTGGTTTGTACTTGAAACTCTCCTTCTCCCCTTCACCCTCAAATTACGCTCCCATTCATGAGAACCTATTCAAAGGGATGCATGCTTAATGCTTTGTTGCTGAGCTTTCCTCAGAAGTTCCTCAGGCTGTACATCACAGCGGAATAATTAACGTCAAGTCCACCATCCTCATCTTCCTCGGGTCCCTTTTCTGGACCTCCATCTTCTGGAAGATTTGCATAGAGGTCACCAACAGCCACCAAGATAGTGGATCTTCCCCGATCCAGAGATAGTTATGCACTAGCAATCACTGTCTCATTTACATCATTAGCCATGTTAATACAGTCTTCACTTAGCTCTAAAAAGGTTTATAATTATGAGATTTTTATTGTCATATCTCTTTCGCTTGAACATGTGAACTATCTGAGCCTCTGAAAACTGGACCATTTTAGCCTGTACGGATATGGGAAAAGTAGGCAGAAACCCATGTTTCTTTGGCATTAGTGGTAGTCCAGTAAAACAACTCCCTTGTTTAGTAGTTGAGCAGTCAGTCTTCATTGGGTGTCTCCAGCCATGCAGTTATGCTGTAATTATAGCAACACCATCTCCTCTCATCTGAACAGGCCCCAGCTTCAGACACCCTTGTCAAAGCGCTCAGCGATCTTGTTGTATTTCATTTCCCACATTGATAAAGTAGGAGGCATTACTGTTAACATTATTAATTATTAATACAACTATTAATATGTTCAAAGCCCCAAGGCTTCCAGATGAAAGGTGCTGGATAATTGTAAGGTGTTCTCCACACAGCCATGGGCTGTTAGCAACCAACTGAAATGAAAAGAGGCTATAGAATACACAGACTTAAGGAGATGGGGCTGATCAAGTAAAGCATTGCCATGGGATAATGGTCTCCCGCTGCTACAGAAATCCTGAAACATTAATCTCCAACAAATATCACAAGGGATCTGAGACTTTTCTCTTCAAAGAAAGAGGCATTTGCCTTGTCACAAACAGCATTTGACAGCTGTGATGCTCTGTTATGCTAAATCACTCACTGAAATTGAATAATTTCATGCGATGGATATCTGCAAAGCAGAGTCACAGTTGCTAGCTGGCTATCATAGGACTTCTTCCCATCAGCCAACCGGAAACCCTGTAGAAACGTTGACAGTTTCAAATTCATTTTTTCTTTAATATTTCTTTAATACTTACTGTGAGACTGTGGCAAAGAAAACTGGAAGGAGATACCACTGGTGTTTACTTGCCAGTAGGAGCAGCATCAGATTCTGACACAGATTTACAGCTGACACCAGACGGTTGCAACAGGGTAACTACAGTCAGTAGCATGCAGCATAAACCTGCTCTCAAAACTTTCCCACCTCTTTCCAGCAGTGGTTAGCTAAAGACTTAACCCTCACCCATCTGCTCTCTGACTCCCCCTCCTCAGTTAACCAGGGTGGAAAATATGATAGAAAAGCCAAGGAGATACATACCAACTACTGCCATGGGCAAAGCAGATTCAACTTGAGGAAAACTAAATTAATTTACAGATAGTTGAAATAGATCAGTGTAGAAAGAAAGATAAAAAATTTAAAACAATACATTCAACCTCATCATCCTTCCCCAGGCCCAGTGCACCCTTTCACCCCAACCCTTCTTCCCGAGCAGTGCAGGGAATGAGATGAGGTCACACTCAGCCCACCCCAGCCCCTCTCGGCCGCTCCTTCCTCCTCGCACGTTGCCCTGCTCCAGCAGAGCCCTGCCCTGAGCTGCAGCCCTTCAGAAACACCCTGCTCCCACAGGGCTTCCCACAGCCACAGCTCCTTCAGGAAATGTCCCCCTCCTGCGGCATGGACCCTCCCTAGGCTGCGGGATGGAGTTCTGGATCTAGCTTGGAAATGAAGAATCTGTGAACATTGGTCCTTCAGAATAGGACCAACTATTCCTGAACTTCTCCAGAAATCTTTGTCATAATGCTTAGGCATACCGAATTTCCCTTCTATCTGGTCCTAGGTCCCTGAGCATAGCATTGCCCTTGCACATGGGGAGTTGGCCAGCTACTGTGGCACTGAGGACTGGAAGACCATCAGGACACAATGTGTGTAAACTTGTTCGCAGGACTGTTCTCCATCTCATAATTCAGCTACATCCTAAAAGTCAGGTGGAGCACTACCATAAATGGACACCTTATCCAAGCTGCTTCACACATACTTTGCGTAGTTTCTATGGCACATTTAAGTCATTTCACCTTGGCGTCTGTCTACACTCTGCTCTTACTACAGGAATTTGTAAAACACTTCTCAGACTCTTTGAAGGAAGTAATGGCTTTGCAAAGAGGTTGGAACACTCCGGTTGGACTTAGCATTCTGTAACAAATGGCTTGTGCTAACCTTGTAAGAAGGATTTGAAGTCTGCATGCATGCATTTCTGCTTTTCGGGCTGGTGGATCTAATTGATTGCCCACAGCTCTACCCTAGAAAGCCAGACAGCCGGAACCATCAAGGACTCTTCTGCCTAAATGAATTAAGTAAATGAATTAAGCAATCAGACACAAAGGAGTGGGTGTGCAGCAATTGCCTATCATTTGAAATGCAAGGCACAAGTAATTGATTGTGCAGTTATCGTACCACACGACATACATACACATTCCTTGCTCCTGTTTATATCTTTTCAATGTGGGAAAAAATAATTGCAAGACACAGATAATAATTTGTCATACCCCATGTGGTAGCAACATCAATAGTCATTATTCTAAACTGATCCTTCAAAATATGCTGGGCATGGGCATTTCAACACAGAAATATAAAAGCAATTCATTGCCTGAAGGGATCACAGTCTGTGCTGGATTCTGTCCCACTGGAATAACACCTTACTCCATCATTGGGGTTTAACGTAAGCAAAGCAGCCAGATTTAAAAAAGGAAAAAAAAAAAAAAGTGTAATAGAATAGAAGTGAAAACAAGAGAAGTAAAAAGAGAACTTTGTCATTCTCTGTATGCTACCTGGTTGTTTTTATAGGCTACGTCTGAAATATATGGATGGATGCTGGCAGGTGAGGAAGAACAGCAAAGCAAAAAAGAGGTGACAATTATGGTTGTGGCAATTTGGCCATTGGGATTTGATGACTGACATTATTGACAAGAGGAGATTGCAAAGGTCCCCATGGAAAGAGACAATGGAATACACTGAATAAATAAGACATGCTGGGAAAAAGTTATGAGGCTATATATCTTGGTTTATGTACAAGAGTATCCAATCCAGCTCTTCTTAGAAGCTTTCTACTAGTTTTATGGAAGCTAGATGGAGACAAGGATATTTGTACAGAGGTCAAGTTCTTTCTCATGTATCATTTTCATTTAGAAGTGATTTCTTTCTGGAAGACAGTAGGTTAGGTTTCCAGCAAACAGGAACAGAACTCTCTGAATACACAGAAATACTGTTTCATTGTGTAGTTTCACACAGAAATAGAGCGCTAAATAGGGACTGAAATGGTGTCAATTTGCACATAAAGTCAGCATTTTTGAAGGACCGAAGGCCCTTACTCATTTCCCATAAAATTGTATCCTCTTGCTCGTATATTCACTCAGGTGAAAGTAGTTAGAAAATATTGAAAAAACATCCAAACAGCTCTGGGAGATCACCTTTCTGTGAATGACATCTTTGGATTTTGGTTTCTCCTTTCCAAATGCCATTTCATCCTCATGACCATAAATACTGCTCAGTATAAAGCTCAGTGTAAAACTAGGGCTCGTTTCTGTGACCCAAGACAATCTTCAACTCCCCAAACTTAAAACATGAATATAAAAGTTAGACAAATGAAAGAAGTAAAAGAATATTTTTACTACATACAATGATATACTTATGTTCAACAATAGATTAAGATTAATATATAATAAAGAGCAGTGGAGCAGAGGAGGGCTGGACACTGTTGAGGGAAGCTTTCCTGTTTTATTCACAATATTTTCAGTTTTCCACCCACTTGCACTGTGAGTGATTCAGTGTGTCGGCACACAGTCATTGAAAATAGCAAGGGGAAGTGACCTGGCCAAGATGGAAGAGAACTTAGATTCAAGTTTTTGTGTGCAAGTGAGGGAACAGGACGGTATGTATGCATAGGACAACATACCTCTGTGCTCTACAGGCCTTGTCTAGACAGGTGGGATGGGAGGGATTTGATGGGAGCAATTTGATTTTAGATAGGAAACATCCAAGTACTTATGTGAAGGTTGAGAACTTCAGCTCAAAGACTTCAGGAGCCTGGGGCTTAGATTTGGTTATGGATTTCCTTCATTTGCATTTTTTAAAACTCTTTGATATTTGGCCAAACTTAAACAAAAACTTAAACATCCTTGGATTTGCTGAGATTTCTTATGTGTGTATGTATGTATTTGTGCTCACATCTAGTTGTGTGACTTGTTATCTCAATGATGCAAATGCCTGTGGAATGGGGAGGTCTCTGCCACAGCTGATGATTTGGCATGGTTTGTCATCCACCACCAGGAGACAGACCGGGATGCGAATGGAGCTGTTCTTGTTTTCCATAATGTGAGAAGGAACTGCCTTGACTTCAGGCTAAAACAGAAAGAAAAATCCTCTTTGAGATGAGCAGAGAAACTGAGTTTTCAAGCCCATTTTCAGGGCTACATTTGTGCCCACTTTGCCAGAAATCAGAGGTAAATCATTGCAATGTCCTCTCTCTCATAGATACACACACACTGATAACATAGGGTGGCCTCCAGCCAGTTCAGCCTGCATATTTGGAACCTTTTTTTTTAGGGTTCACTTGGAAGGGGAGTAAATATTTGCAAAAGAACATTTTCCTAACAGGAACACTCTCAAAAGTACATTTTCTGGAATATAGCTCCGCCATCATCTTCTTTTACTGTGAGGTCCTGCAAGCCCAGGGCAGGCAGATAGAAAAATAAATCAAGTTTTCTGAACCTGCATATTCAGCCTTTACAGCAAACCCATGTAAGAGCTACTCAGATGGGAGAGTACTGATAAGGTGACCCGATTTCACAGAATTTTGAAGAGCTGTCCTTTGAACTTCGAAAGCCTCAGTTGTAAAAGGTAAGATTTGTTGCCCGAAAGAAGGCAGGAAAGAGCAGACAAATTGTTATTACCTAGGGAAGTCTTCCTGATAATTTTCCACTCCACTTCCAAGAACAGAGCGTTTTAGAAACACCAGTGGACAATAACCCTCTTTCTGAGTCTATCTGACTTTAATTCCAGTCAATCTGACATTTTAGGTTTTACTCAAGTAACTTCGATATACTTTCCAAGATTAAATCCTGTTAATGAAAGAACCTGTACACTTCAGATCTTTGTTCAGATGCTAAAAAAAAAAAAAAAAAAGGAAAAACCGTCCATGCATTTTTGAAACTAACTTTATCATTTGCTAGACACAAGCATCATCATTATTTCATCAGTATTCATATTTCACTTGCAGCCTCTGCAGAGACAGCACCAATCTGTGGTAAGTAATGTCTATTACTGAAAGACAGTCCAGGCTGGATTCATCTGACCTAACTTGAGACAATTAATTGAGATGTTTATTTAGGACCAAAGTCACTTGAGGCTTCTCCTATAAACAGTGGCGTTCTGTGTAGGTTGATGCAGACATTTGTCAGCAAGAGTTTCTCTGTGGAAGTGTTTCTCTTCCATGTCTATACATAAATAACCCAGGCACCTGAAGGGCTGAAAGATAGGGAAGATAAATCTGGAGCTTAGGTGATCTGCCCAAGGCCAGAAAGCAGGAGACAGATCCAGGTATTGATCACAGTTCTTTGAAAGCAGTGTCTTTGTAGTAAAAAAAACAGTTTACACTTCTGGCTGTGGCCTCAGGATTTTCCCCAATGTAAGTAAAAACAGTAGAGCTGGAAAATGTCTCCACAAGCAAGAATTCATTCAATTCATTTATTTCTTTAAAATGTTGAAGATGATTTTATGAAGTTTATTTACCTCTCTAATATGTGTTAATTTTCCTGTGAAAGTTCTCAGGAACAGTCTTACTCTTTCCATTGGTTCTCAAATGTTGCTCTGAAAGTAATGCCTCATATTTATTTCCATGGAAACTACAGCAGATACAAAAAGCACAATAACATTACTTGGTAGAGCAAATTCTCAGCTACAAAATTATATTTTTTACCATAGTCACCACCATTAGCTGTGCATTTTCACAAGTGATGAACAAGAGCCTGCATGCCATGTTTGTAAAAATCTGCATGGCTACCCAGAATGAGGTTGATCTTTCATGTCACTGTCACCACTGCTGTAACATACCGGCCACACCTCGCTGTGCTGATATCCACTGTTTGGTCTCCATAAACATTCAGCAAGCATTCACTCTAACATTCAGCAACCAGCACAATAACATAGGAGACATTACTTTCAGAGCAGCCCTTATCCCACAAAGCTAGTGTAGCTTTGCTGAAATCTGTTTCTTATCTCCCATATGTAACAGTTTTGGATACACGCACAAAGAAGGAAGATACCGAAAACCAGTTATGTATCTGGAATAAGTGGAGTTGTGTGTCTTATCCATGCCCTAAACACAACGAAACACAAAGATCTTCAGAAATTCCATCGTGATTGATTTCCTTAAAAATTGTTTCATATTCAATCACACAAATTTTGAAGTTGTGTTGCAAAGAGCAGAAACGTGTTCAGTTAATGACCATTTGGGGTACATCAACATTTTTTTCTAATGATTGAAAATTCCTTAGAACAACTCAGTATCATGAAGTTTTACTTATGACTTAATTTTTACAAAGGGCAGATACACACAAATAAAGGAATGATTACAGCAGATCAGAGCAAAGGTCTGTCAGATTCAGTATGCAGTCCTTGACAGTGTCTATTTTTCATTTGAAAATGCCAGCTAGATTGAACAAGAGAACAGAACAGCCAGAGACACAGTTGGCACAAATTGCCTGTGCACAACAAATGGATTGAAATATTCACGCATAAAATATTCAACAATCAGTTCCAAGGCTGTAAACAAATACACAGAAAACATAGATGGAATAAAATCAATGAAATAAATAATTTGCTATGAGTACTTTGGCCACCTCTTATGCATACAATTCCTATCTTTAGGAGGAGGAAAAGAATATCGGAACTATATTTGTACAACAGAATCTAATTCAGTATTTGGCAACAAAAGTTCACAATTATATTGTGATAGGAAGAAGTTCACAGCTTAATAAAAAAGAAAAAAAACGTTGCAAACTGAAGCATGGAAAGTATTTTGCACACTGTCTAGCTTTGGTGCTCAGAGTTCAAAAAATAAATTCAAAGAAAATGCAGGAAGGGTAAGGAGAAGAGCCACCAAAATTATGTGAAAGTTACAGAAAATGCACTGCTGTGAGATACTGAGAGGCTGTTCAGCATCTTCCTCAAACAGAAGATGACCTGACGGTGGGGAATTTAACCACTGGGAGATATTCCTGAGGGAAAAGACAGATTATTTCTTTCTTGATTGTCAGTGTACGGTTTAGCCAAATAAAAATTATTGAACTGAGTGCAGAATTGTGCAATATGAGAAGCCAAGCCAGATGTCACAGATATTTGTGGAGACAGTTGTTTGTTTGCTCGGTAAAAATAATTTAATCAGGCTTCTCCTTGTTGATCAAGATAATTGGGTACCCAGCATTCAGGTTATCAAGAATCCTGTCAGAAAGAGAATTTCCTGCGGACAAGCTCATTGTTTTTACGGGGGAGAAAGTTTGTTACAGATTTACACTCCAGAGAGATCACTGTCCTACTGTACTGGAGTTTCTTCTGCTCTTAAGCAGACTTCAGCCATAGGTGAATTCAAAGCAAACAGGCAACTGATCACAGGGAACTTTGTTCTGTGTTGACATCAGAAATATTCTTTGTGCCAGTGACCTAGAGAACAGTGAACCCTTCAAGTGCCAAAACTGCCAGATCACTTCACGACAGTCCTACTAGAAAAGCCACAAGCACTCAGACCATCCAAATCTCCAGACCTATTTGTCCTTAGATGACCAAACATACGAATTGTCCAAATAAACACTATCCTTTAAAAACAAAGCCAAAGTCAAACCAGGCTACACAGTTCTCAGCAAAACTGCTTAGAAGAACATCCACTTCCTCAGTAGTTTTTGTGCTTCTTTTGTGCTGCTCAGAGAGCACTTCCGCCTGTCTGAGAGGGGTTTTCTCAGCAAAAACTCAGATACCTAGAGGCTCTAGACACTTCTAGCTTCAGTTGGTAACAGAGCAGCTGCCCTGAGGAACTGAATTTTGAACTTGAGCATTAGAAGAGCCTAAGCCTCATACTGTCTTATTGAATGCTCCTCCTACTCCACAGCTTAATGGCTAGTACTGAGACACAGTTCTCTTTTATTTCCTAATTTCTTTGAGTGTCTAGTTTGTCCATATGGAATTGTTCATGATGCTTCACCTCTGCTACAAAATTGCCTTGATGTCTTCTTTTTCCTTATATTCAGTACACTTTTTATATCCTCTTTTTTTTTTTAACTCCTCTCTTCAAAATATTCTTCCTCATTGATCTTCTAGATGTCAAAAACAATTTGAAAAACAACCACAAGTAAGCTAATGCCTTCAAATAATTTTCCTTGCAGTAGGTGTACACTGCAAACATTTTTTTCTTACACTTGTTCACCTAACCTACCAGGAAGTTATTCCTCAGATGTCACATACATGACATCATATTGAAATTAACTTGCACAAGATGAATACAGCTGAATCAAACAGGATTTTCTATTCTATGTGAAACATCGAAGTTCTGTTACTTGTGGCTATACTAAACCAAGATTAAAACCCAAAAAACTGGCAATATACATTGCAGAAAAAAAATAAAATTGATATTTAAAATATTAATGACAAAATGTCATGATACTTCTTTTTGTACAATTATAAAGTGGTACATCTTTGTCCTCCTTGGTGATCTGACCAAATTTCACCTTCCTTCATTTGCTACAGACATGGATAACATGGGAATGTTACTCTGCAACAAGTCAGGTAGGTAGAAGACAGAATCCCATCTCATTTCATCCAGTTCTACGTCTTCGCTTCTTTCTTCTATCTTTGTGTGTTCAGCCCACAACTTTGAATTCTTCAGGGCACTGTTTTATAACTGACACATACGATGTTTGAAGAAACAGAGCAAGGTGACCTAAAAATGTAATAATATCTCACAGAGCTAAATAAGTTGTGGAAATCATTCTGTTGAAAATGGTTCCTACACTCTTTCTCTTCTAGAGAAGAGCAGTGAAGGCTCTAAAGCACTTAGTCTCCTCAAATGCCAGGGTAGTATATCAGCGGTACATAGTTTATCTGCTCTGCCAACTTCCCGTACCATGGCATTCACTTTTAAGGAACAGGAAGTTTTATTTAACATTTACATTAATTTCATTTAAATGTTTCATAACTCTCAAGGTTGCAACAGTCTTGGAGCTCACTGCAGCACCAAGCTTCCTGGACTTAGACCTTAACTTGCAAATTGAAAATGACTTAGGATCTCTGCAGTTACATCCTATCTCTGTTAAGGGCAATAGCAGTTCTCTGCCCTCTCCTTCTTTTTCTATCATCGCTGAAAGCCATTGTTTGTAAAAGAAATAGCCATCTTAATTTTCTGACCAGTAGGCAGAAACCAAACACCAACTCAAGTTTCTTTTGAAAAGAAATATTACTTCTCTCACCTAAAGGGAGCCATCTGTAATGTGGGTGTCTACATTAGAATGAGTTACTTAAGCTTCTTCCTTAGACAGCAGAAAGAAACTCAGCTACTGAGTGTGAGTTTCATCTTTTGGAATGGATGACCCTCTTCTAAATCACCCACTAGTGTCAGTTTTTCCTTACTGGTTGTGAAGAGAATTAACATGGCTATCTCAGACAGACTCTGTATTGGAAATGTTTACAGTGACACAACACAGAATTGCTCAATACAACAAGATCTTCCTACTTTTAAGAAGAAAATTTTAAGTCATATATAACAAAAATGAAATTCTGAACCTAAGCTGGATTCACAATGTGTTATGATGTTTTTTACTGTTGTGACTGTAGATTTCAGTTATGTGATTTCAGAGTTACAGCAACATCCACAAAATCGGAGCCAAGTCTTGGACTCCCTTCCTGGATGCAATAGCTATAGAACAATTTCATTAGTTTGGCCACTCCAAAGAGGTTAAAGTTGACTACAGAGGCCAAAGCCCAGCAGGGATCACTGAGAATTTGATACTATGTTTAGAATAAAATAAAGAGTATACCACAGTGATGATAAACTACTCAGTGTGATTCAAATAAATCAAATACTTGGAGCCCTCGGTCTCTCTAATGTTTTGTAAATGAAACCATCTGATTTATGGCTCTGAAAATGTATCAAGCCTGAAATTTACACTATGAAAAATGCAATATTTAAATTATTCTAAAAGATAAAATACACATTACCCTCAATAATTGTTCAAGATGTGTTAAAACTTAGACACCTTAATATTGGGTTGCACAGTCTGAAGGATTATGGTTTAAGGAATATACTGATTAAAATCTAAATCAATAAGTCCATGAAACATGCTAAGTGACTCCCTCTCGGTACTCTGAGTGGTTAGTGTCATGATCTTCTTGAAAAATCCCCTTTTGGAGACCTTTTTCCTCACTTCAAAATAAAAGAAAAAATTACAGGGGATAACTGATATCTGGTTCAGCGATAAGCTGAACAAATTTTTCTGGTAGCAGCCATCTCCTCTCTAGCCACACTGGCAAGCTGTAGTCTCTACATGGCAGGTGACAGGGATACCTCTGAGCATGGGATGGGTACAGGATATGGATCATGGCCATGAAAACCACTAGAAGCCAGGTCTGCCTGACTGATTTACTGATGAGCATGGATCTCTTATTCTGTTTCTTTAGCTGGACTCCTCCAGTACAAATAATCGGTAATTTATCAAAACAAGACCTGACAAATGTTGAACACTCTCTGTAAGAAATGTTTTACTCCAGCATCAGTAGGATTACAATTTTTGCTGTGATATATGTGGCCCAGGAATACTTGTACCTCCAATTACATGTACGCACAGTGCCTGAGCTGGATTCTGTATTCAGCCAGTCATGGAAAGCATGCTGATTTCCACATATCAGCACTTATACGTGAACAAATATGTGATGTAGGAGTATACTGGAAATAAAGATATCCTTGAAGACTAACGCAAAAGTTCAGAACTTGCCTTTCTAAAAGTAAACATAAAGTAAGAACAGACTATTTAGGCATAGCACAAAGGGCCAGTTTAGCTCCAAGAGGCCAGAAGTCCAACATATCTTCTGTAGAACTGATAAGGAAAATGGAATTTCCATTCACAGGAAATCCCAGTATATCAAAAATAATACACAGTTTCAAGCCCAGCAAAGTATATTAAAAAGCGTAAAGGTTTTTTTTATTTTCAATCACAAATAGTTTCTTGGAAGCACCACCAAAACACATGGGAGCAATAAAAATTTTCAGTTTATAACACTTGTAATGATAATAAATAAATATAATATATAGTTCTATGCATTTATATGGTTATTTTAAGAGAAACATGCAGATGAGTTAAATAACTGTCATAATCTCTAAGTTTAACAGAGTCGCATTGAAGGAAACTATTTTGGAAGAACAGAAGTAAAATGAAAAGTAAAAATTATTGCTTTTATCAAAAGCAACAAAGTGCCATGTCTTTTTCTTTCTTCTTGTCTTTTTTTTGTCTTGTCTGGCAAGTTTTTCCTAGAAGCACTACATCCCTTTTGCTTGGCTTCTCTGTTCAGAAAAGCTGCACAGAGAATGAAACTAATTCATTTTTGGCCTAATTATTCCATCACAAGCGTCTAAACGTCAAAGGACAAATTTTTTGCTTCAGCACAATTAATCTAGCAGGGCATCATTAACCTGCATAAGAATATCAAATCAACTTCTACACTTCAAATCAAATTCACTTTTGTCGTGTTTTGCTAAACTAAGTAGATGAATTCTGTGCAGGCACATTGATCTGATAACAACAGTCAATTTAATCTTTTCCAATAGCTATCTACAGGCATCAACAGAAAAGGGAAGAAAGAGAACTTAAATGCAACCAGTGGCTGTTGAAAGAGGTTACCCTTTGGTTAGCTGAAAAAAAAATAATACTAAAATGTCCCCCTTCAAAAGTTTTTCACAGAAAATATGCAGGATAGTGTTAAAATGAGGTTGGGTGGGTCCAAGTGATGATCTGTGTGATACTTCTTTCCTATCCACGGTTAAGGTAGTACCTCAGAGCTATATAATGCTAGCCCAGAGACTTGATCAGTGCACTGCCACTGACTGCTTCCCTAATCAACACAGGGTGTATGCAGAAATGCAAAAGCTGGACAGCTCTTAAATGAATGGATGTAATTTTGCAAGTCATGTAAGATGACGTGAAAAACTCTTATGAGACAAGGAAGACACAACATCACCTTTTATTTGAACATGAACCAATCCCAAATAGCGTTAGAAGAGATCCAATGCATAAATGATAAACTACTATTAAAGATTATGGAAGAACTGACATCTCAGCTATTAGAAAGGTTTAGAGTCAAGTCTGGTAATGGAACTGTGCTCTCATCATTATGGAGGCTCATAATGTTCTAAAACCTGGAAAAGATCAATTGTTATGGCCTTCATGTAATGTTATTTCATTAATAAGCACAGATGCTAAAATCTCAGCCCAGATAATGGCAAGTAGATTAACTAAGTTACTCCCATGCCTAAGAGCTTTTAGCCCAAGTGGGATTTGTATGTGGGAGTAGAGCCAAGAAGACTTTAGCCTTCTGTATTACTTGAAGCACTAGAGAAAGTCAAATTTAACATGGTCAATGGAAAGCAAAGAAGAAAACCATTTAGTTATGTGCAATGGCTTTCCTCACCATACCATTAAAAATAATAAACTTTGGAAGACAATCTTTACACCTCCTTGGCAGGTAATGCTTAAAGGATGTGATTAATTCTCCTCATTCAATGCAGACTGGGAAAATAAGGCACAAAAGATGTCACAGCCCTGTAGAGTTTGACTGGATGATTGTTTTTGAAACAGATCCATGAATGAAGTCTGACATCAAAGTAAAACCAGTAGAATTAAGTCTCAAAAGGATTTTGATGCCATTTGGGCTTGTGTTCCCTGAGAAAACAGTATTGGAATTTAAGAATGAGGAATTGTGGAGGCAGCCTGGCTGTAAGACCTAAAATATTAGAAAGTCTGTTTAGCTACATCTGTTAATGACCTTCTGTATACCTTAAAAAGTTCTTCCAAAAGCGATAAGGGAAAAATTCAGGACAAAGAGATATGTATTATTACATGTATTATCTATGGACTCAAGACCAACGTCTCAATGAATCTATTAATTCTGCATGACACGCTGAGACAGTCCCTTCTCCAATGATTTCACTTCCTAACTAGAGAAGACAGTTATTAGAAAAGGAGAAGACAATGGAGAGACTTAGTTGATCAAAATCTTCAATCCACCATCATCAAAGCTGAAGTTAAAACCAAAGTCCTAAGTGCCAAGCCAAGTCTGCAATTACACCAAGGTACACACAAGTTCATGGCCATGTTCTGGGCATGGCTGGGGCATCACTACATGATCCTTTCATTTTCTGCCAAATGTGCAGATCTGTCACAACCAGTTTTTACAGCTATGCGCAGTCACTGTAGGCTGCAAGCAAAGATATTTAGGGTAGCGGTGGATACACCAGAGGGTTGTGCTGCCAGTCAGAGGGACTCTAGCAGCTGAAGAAATGGCCTGACAGGAACCTCATGAAGTTTGACAAGAAACTCAGAGTCCTGCACCTTGGAAGGGACAGCCCCAGGCAGCAGGACATGCTGGAGGCCACCTAGCTGGAAAGTAGACTGACAGAAAAGGACCTGGGGGTCCTGGTGGACACCAAATTAAGTATAAGACAGCAATGTGCTCTTGTTTGGAGGTTCTCTTGCCACAAAGGACAACAAAGGTGTGAAAATATTAGAGACAGTCCAATGAAGGGCCATGATTGAGGGACTGGAGCATCTCTCCTATGAGGAGAGGCTGAGAGAGCTGGGACTGTTCAGCATAAGGAAGGGAAGACTCCAGGGGAATCTTATCAATGTCTATAAATACTTGAAGGGAGATTGCAAAGCAGATAAGACCAGGCTCTTTTCATCAGTGCCCAGGGCCAGGACAAGAGGCAGTGGGTGTAAACTGGAAGACAGGAGGGTCTGTTTGAACATTGGAAACACATTTCTAGTGTGCAGGTGATGGAACAATGGTGTAGGTTGGCCAGAGAGGTTGTGGAGTCTCCCCTTGGAGATCTTCAAACCACATGGATATGGTCCTGGTCCCCCTGCTCTGGGTGTCCCTGCTTGAGCAGGGGTTGGGCCAGAAAGACCCTGAGGTCTCTCCCAACCTCAGTCATGCTGGAATTCTGTAGTATCAACCAGTAGCAGTCCTACTGTTCTATTTTTCAGTCTTTCTGCACAATTCTTTCTTTCTGTGCTGTCCATTTCTCTATTTGATCTATTACCTGAATTACTGGCTCCCAATGCATTTCATGTATGCGTCCAAAACTTCTCTCAATATGTATTCAACAGAATTCCTTAGGAGAAAAATAGTGATAAAAAAGAAGCTATGAACCACAATTTAATTCTCTGTGATAGCATTTTCTGTTGATTTGTCAGATCAAGTTTTTGATAAGTTGTATGAGACAAAAACCCAATTTTAGTGGAAGAGTGAGAAACAAAGGTTCAATATGAATAAAATTAATTCTGGATGCAAAAAGTACAGTGTTAACAGATAAAGTGACAGGTAGCATTTGAATTACCCCAGTTTCTCAAGGAGTATATAGTGCAGCATCTGGTAAAGCGTGGGTTGTGGAGAGCATTGTGTTCCAGTCTTGAGTAAGTCCTCAGTAACAAAAAGACCTCAGGCTCTGGAGACGTGAGTTAATGTAGCACCAGAAAAGTGGCAAATACTTGCTGAACACCCAAAGCATTTTCTTCCTGTCTGTCAAAATACTGCTAGGGCCACACAGTAGAGAAAGACCTGTGGGGCAGATCTGCCGAGACGGTACAAGGAAACAGTGAAAGTTATGTAGTCCCCAAGGTGTCTCTTCAACATTCCTGGCACGCAAAAGCAATCAGATTGGCACAAGCTCCTTACTTCAGATAAAACTTGTCCTGAACGAGATGGACACTCCACTGGTCAGAGTAGAGAGAAACAGCCTGTCTCCCCCTTGTATCCTCTTATCCACAGTCTGCAATTAAGCACAGTCCTGAAGTTACTGAGCAATGCAACCAGGCACTCAATTCACTCAGTCTCCAATGAAATCAGTAGCAGCTAAGAGGGCTCAACAGTGTTTAGGAGAGGAGGATGAAGTCCTGTACAGGAGCAAGCTCACAATGTAGCAAACATTTACAAACGTTGACTGTTTGGTCCATGTAAGAGTATAAAGCTTAAATAGGGCATGTGAAAAAAAGGAATAATATTCAGGATTATATATCCCATCTTTTATTCTTCCACAATCTCCTCAGTCTCCACTAAGATTATCTCATCCAATTCAAGAGGAATTGAAATAAGTTCAAAAGAAAGTTTGATGCAGAAGAACCCTGCTTATAGGTACTATTTTTTTCTGAGACCATAAGGTATCTATCTATGATAACTATTATTATATTATTAATTAATTTGGACTTATGGGAAATAATTCTGAAAAAGAAAAGCTCTTGAGACTAGTAACCCACAGAAGATTCATTTTATCTGTAAAACGTGGTATAAACTTTCAAAAGTAAACAGTGTTACACAAAGAATTGAAGGAAATAGAACTGAAGCCCTCAACTCACATTAAATATTGATAGGGATTGACAGAATAATCTAGAAAATTGACATGATATTTTGATTAATAAAAGACAAAAGATCTTTAGAAAAAAACAACTCGTGGATGAGAAAGGGAGGAACATCCAGTGAAACAAGTCATTATTCAGTTGTTTTCATGAAATATCAATACAATGAAAGATTTCAGCAAATGTTTAATGTTTTATATAGAAAGTGTAAAAGTTTGCAAGAACATTTCATTTTTATTAAATCCCAGGTAGAACTGAAAAGGAATGGACTGTTATTACTTTACATCTCAAAATATATTTGTAAAGGTTTAGTGATAAAGATTTGATAAAACATTGATAAAAATATAAATCCAAGTGAAACCTTTAGAAATTATTTTTGATCTTAAGTATTTTTTTTTTAAATCTTTAGTGACAGAAGAAATGAATAGTAGTAGCAATAAAAGGGGGAAAGATATAGCAGTGGTTAATACAAACTGGAAATTCTGGGCTCTCCATAGAAATGTTTTTGGTTTTGTTTTTGTTAACGGCAGAGGAAGATAGATTTCCTGCCTGTTGTGTGCTGCATGCCCAGTTGGGAATCTAATCCTGAACACTGCTAAATCTCTAACCTGCATCTAGGACAGAGAGCAATTACAAGTGAAACAAACTCCAAAGTTGTTTGCTTGTTGTGCTTAGACTGCACAACCCCATCTGGGAACACATCTGGAAAGGTCTTGTGAGAAATGTCAACTCCATTTGCCCTCTGTGGATGCACCTGTGTGGGCAGCATACTATGGATTTGAGCATACTCTCAAGTTATGCCTCTTCTGCTTTGTTTACATGTAGGCACATGCTCCGTGTGGATGCAAGCCAAGGTCTAGAGTTCAGTAGAGCAAGAGCCAAAAGGAAGAGCCCAACAGACTGAGCAGAGCGGTCAGCAGTGCACCAGGAGACAGTCTTCCCAGCTCTGAAGTGTTGCAGTGAAGTCTCTGAGCCTGAGCCAGGGATTCAGAAGCAGTTGCTGGGGAGACAGGCCAGGAGTGAATTTCACCTCATAGCGGCTGCATTATTTTCTCTTTCTTACACTGTACAGTAAGTGTTGGCTTTTTGGTGCAAGTCACAGGTTCAAGGAGAAGAAGGTAATTACAAACATTTATTACGGATTTACCAAAGGCATGTTGTGCTTGACAAACCTGATTGCACTCTAGTGACAAAATGTCTCTTTATGTGAATGAGGAGAGAGTAGTGGCTGCAGTGCATTTGATTTCACGAAGGCTTCTGTCCCATCTTTGGCAGTCCTTTCTCATCTGGCTGCTGAGGATTTATGGTCTATCAGATATGAAAGTTGCCTAGACTTCTATCCCAAAGGCTACCAATCAATGTCTTGACAACCTGCTGTTGGCCAGTAACAAACAGTATCAAGGATCTGGATAACAAGACAGAATGAACCCTCAGCAGTTTTAAAGATCATAAAACATAGAATGGTTTTGTATGGAAGTAACCTTTAAAGATCATCTAGTTCCAACCCTCCTGGTGTGGGCAGAGAAATCTTCTACTAGATTAATTTTCTCAAAGCCCCGTTCAACCTGACTTTGGACACTTGGTCAAGGGATGCTCCAAGGATGAAGAATCCACAACTTTTCAGGGCAATCTGTTACAGTGCCTAACCATCTTTGTGGTAAATAATTTCTTCCTTATGTATATACTTTCTTCCTTATGTCTAAATGCTAGGAAATTAAGATGTTAGGAAATTAGGAGTGGTTAACACACTGAAAGGCAGAGCCTTAACATAGATTGACCTTGGTCAACTTGAGAATGGGGCTACCAAAAGAAGTGTTATGAATATCAACAAAGAAAAATGTGATGTTCTGCTGTGGGCTGGGACAATCCCCAGCACCAGTTCTCTGACTGCCTGGGAGAAGCCTGGTGAAAAGGACAAGTAGACACTAAGGTTAAGATGAGCCAACATGAAGCTTTCCTGTGCAGATAAAGGAAAGCACATAGTGCTCAACACTAGAGGACTGTATCCAGAAAATCAAATTATAATCCTCCACTTCTCAGCACTGATGATGCCATACCTGGAATATTATGTCCCAGCGTGGAGGTCCTCCACCCCCACGAGAAACATGACAGATTTGCAAGGACTGGAGATAATCCAGCAGAGAGCTACCAAAAAGGTCCAGGTGCTAGAGGACATTACAGTAAGCTGAGAGAACTGGTCTTGTTTTATCTAATGAAGAGGCAGCCACAAAGTCAATAGTTTTACCATAAAACAATCTGAATAGAATTAACAAAGATAATGTAGCCGAACTCTTCTTGATAGTGGCAGGTGGTATAATGATGGGCAAATCTAGAAGATATGGCTTGGAAGATTCAGTTGGGATATAAGGAAAAGCCTTACTGGAGCAACTACCCAGAGATGGTGCAAAATCACCATCCTTGGGGATTTTTGTGACTTGGCTAGACAAAGATACAGTTGGCAATGAGTGTTGGCAATAGTTCTGCTTTGAGAGGGAGGCTGGTCGCAATTTGCTCCAATCAGTTTTTCTGTGATTTTGTGAAACCTGTGGTAACTTCTAATTCATTTCATTATGTAATAATCACTAATAAAGAAAACTTACTGATTGCTGACTTTACATTGCTATGTATAGAAAATGTAACTGTTATATTTGTTTAGCTTTTTTTCTCTCATGATCATTTAAGCCATTCATTTTGCTGCTCTCATACTTCCAGTTCAATTGATAAATTTTATGACTTTATATTTAGCAAAGGCTCTGACTGTATTAACAGCATCACCTGATTGACATGGTTTTCCTTCACATGAGGCAGCACATCATGGTCCTTACGACTCATTGTCACTGAAGATATTTCAATCCAAGTTACTATTTTACATGGTTACTTTATGTGCCTTCATCTCTTCTCATAAACTGTCATTCACAGTTATTACCTTCGTATGTATTACAAATTACACATTGTGGCCCCCATTTGAACAGAAACCTCACCAGCAGAAAACAAAGCAGGGTATGGAAGCATAAAGTGGGAGAAAAAATAGAAAGGCAAAGAACCACACCCACTCCTATTGTTGTCTGCAGGTACTTCCATACATTGGCTGATTCCCAATAGAAACCTCCTTCTCCACAAGCCCATGTAGCCATGATGATGCTGATGTAAAGTAACTGCTATACTTGCCTGTCTGTTAGCAGAGGATGAGTTTTTGTGCAGCCTGTTATATGCACAAAAGAGTTTGGGATTCTCTGGGAGGTAGAGTAAAATACATTATAAAGTTTGAGGCATTGACTTGAGTTTAGAAGCACTTATTAATGTTCTGATTCAGATCTAAAGAATCTCTCCAACAAAGGAGGCCCTTCTGCCTGTGAAGCACAATTTGAGACTCATAGCTTGTATACACAGGGAAAATTACCCGTATAATTATGCCAGTATTATTATACTAGCTTAGCTATACCAGTAAAATTCTCCCTCTATGGACATTTCTGTCCTGTATAAAAATACTTACTTTCTGTGGAGATCGTCTCAACATAATATAAATCAGGACATTTATCTTGAGATAAAAAAAGGGCATGGAAAGTTTAACTGGCAGGACATACTAGGACAACCATGCAGGTATGTCTGGTTATTTCCGTGTAGGCAAGCTTTCAGTTGCTCTCAGGAGTGCGAGGTTGTGTCTTCTTGATGAAAGCTCCATGTTTAAATGCCTTTGCATTGCTTCATCTACTGAAGTCAGAATAAATAATTATAAAAGAGAATCAGCTCAGTAATTGGATCTGATAAGCATATATCTCTGCTCAGCAAATTGCTGTGCTTGCTTCATTAGGATTAACCACCCTGCAAACAAAGAATCCAAGTCACAGCTTCTAAGGATGCAGAGCCAGATGGAAGTTCCTATTCAAAGACAGTCTCAGGAGATGTTTTAGTATCTGTCATTAAAAAATAATTGTAAGTATAACCTTAAGAACCACCTCTAAAAAAGGGCAAACAAGTGCCTAACCTGAGCTGGTGAAGTGTTTGTAAGGGTCTCACAAAGAAATTCTAATTCTTACTTTTTAGCTGAGATACCGCACTTCAAATATGTGTTATGCAGATCATAGCCTGATGAAAATCCCTTTACCTGGCTCTACCTGAGAAAAGCCTTCAGAGTCTTAACATTAAAGCTTTGTTGGCTCAGCTCTGCCCTGTGTTTAGTCACAGAGACTCATAGCTCTTTAAGAACAATCATGTCAAGAATTTTATTAGTAACTGAGAATCACTCCTGCAATGTGTGAAAGAAACAGGAAAGACACTCTGCCACTGGGTTTTCCCCTACTGCTTTTACAGAAAACACTCCATTAAAAGGTTTGAGCTCTCAGAGCATCTATCCACCATCTCCTGATTTCTGTGCTACCCTAATTGGAACCATTTGGGGTAGACTTGTAGGAAATGTCCACTCCTGCAGGCAGCATAACATGGATTTGAGCCGAAGCGCCATTCTGGCTCCTCTGCTTATGCTCAGATGTAGACTTATGCCAGAGTCTGTAGTACAGTAAAGAGAGGCAAGAGGAATAGCCCAGGGGACAGGGCAGAGAGGTCAGCAGTGCACCAGGGGACATCTCAGCTCTTCTGAAGTGCCACAGTGAGGGCTCTGAGCATGGCCTGCAGCAGCACCAGCACCCAGCAAGGAGAAAAGAAAGGAGCAAACCACAGTACTGACTACATTTAAGCCTTCTCATGGATTAACCCTTTGTGTAAAACACAGCCTGTGAGAAGTGAAAGAATGAAAACCAAGACACAGAATATGCTATGAAAAACTGCTTCCAGTGTTTGGTGCCTAAACAATACGCTTGAAAGACCTTGCTCAAAGGCGTGGCTCAGTAAGAAGGAAAAATGAAAATTTACCAGGTCTGAACTTAAGAAAATGGGATCACATTTTCATCAGCATTAGCAAAGTGGGGCCTGATCCCTAGAAGTGACAGCATACTTCTCAGAAGATGCCCACAGAGAGCATCCCAACTCTCAAGAAATGCTAAATTTATCCTGAAAAGAGGCACTCAACTCCCTTTTTGTAATTCATGTTCCAAGACCTCTACTTGCAGGATTACTCAGCCACTAGATGTCTCTGTGTACAACAGGGCAAAGCAGAAAAGATGAACTCCAGGCCAAATCTGAAGAAAAAGCAGATGAGCAAGAAGCACGAAAGGCTTCCTGTTTTTGTCCCAGATCCCTACCTGGGTGATGTAGCAATGGAATGATTTTCACTTGCTGACAGACTACGTAGTTGTGAACATACTTCAAGGAACATGATCTTTGCATGTCCTAGCTTGAATTGCAGAGCTGGAATTTGGGAATACGCACAGAAAAAAATGGGAAAGAAAAATCTTAAGCCTCTCAAGTGGCAGATGTACACTTCAGTAAAGAAACTCTTCTAAGCTAATCATCCTGCTCCACAGAGGAAAGAAGGTCTACAGCAAAGACTGTTACCTACTCATTGCGGTGAATAGGTCATAAAAAAAAAAAAGCAAGTGTTCCCCGAGATCCTCTCCCTGAGTTAGTTCTGCCATCTGTACCCACATATATCATTATTTTCTAAGAATATTCTTGTGTTCAGAGGCTGTATTTAGCTTATCAACACTTTAGAGCATGTAAGGACAAGAGCCATAAAAATAGGTTGTGCAAATCTAATGGGGTCTGCAACAAATGCCAATCTGTGACCTGAGTGCAGAGGTAGAAATCAATAGATGAGGAATGTGTTTGAGTGATTGCAGAGTGATCTTTTGCCTGGCAAACAACCTTTTGGTTTGTGAGAGCTGGGACACACAAATGCTGGGGACCCTGCACCAAAACACACAAACTTTGAGGGAAAATAATACTTTTTTTTTTTTCTGAAACACAAATATTGTACTATGGACCCATTTCCACGAGCTGCTGACGCTGGAGCTATGCTGGCAAGCTGTGTATGTCAGCTTGGAAACACTCTTTCAAAGAACTTAATTTCTAGAAGAAAAGAGCAAGACAGGTATGTCAAACTAGGAGCCCATGGAAGCAAAGCTACATAAATCATACTTTTGACAAGCTTACCCAGAGACTTCCTTCCCATTTTACAGTCCTAATCACAGCTTGCTTGTAAATGAGTAAGGCAGCACAAGATCGGCCTAATCTGTCAACAATGATGCACTGTATCTGCAAACAGAAATTGTCCAGTAGCATTAGGACCACCACACTAGTTCACAGAAAGCTTTACATGTATCAGTGAAGGGTTTAAAGTGTCAAATAAAAAGCTGGTACATTAAAGGAGATTTCCAATAGTATATCTTATTGCTCATCACTGACTCAGCTTGATAAAGTCAAGTCAATGGGAAAAGTTGCCAGCATTCCTTTGTGTTATAATCATTAAAGAGCAACCGCCAGTGTTCCCACACTTTTAACTTTTGCAAAATTGTTGCTCTTTGCCCTTTACCACATCTATGTTTGCATAACCAAATGGTGTATAGCCTGTCAACATCTCTTTATGCCTTACCTTCTTCCCTCCAGGGTTTTGTTTATGTGTCATCACAGCAAATCCACTTCTGAGGTGCAGAACATCCTTTTTCATAGTACAGAAAAGAGATCAATAATTACCATATTAATTCTCAAGTATAAGCTCTGAAGGGATGAAAATGGCCTGTATAATCAAATCCAATTTTAGGAGAAACAACTCGGCTAATTGCCTCATACCCTGGACTGCGGGGGTTCCTTTCTGGTTATGTTTGGTGTCAAGTAAAACCGACCTATATATAAACAGAGGGGAAGAATACACCCAACCCTGTGCTACCCTCTGGCCAGGATCACTGCAAGTCCAACATCAGTTCCCTCGCTCCCATTAACACACCTGAGGGGCATAAGGGGCTCAGTTCACAAGGTATAGAAATGCATCACCACTATCAGCCAGAGAATCGTGACAATGTCTGTCTTTTGTGGAATTTGGGTGCCCTAGAGCCATGTTCAGTCACCTCCCTTGAACCTAAGTCCCTGTGTTCATTTTCCCATTGGTGTTTCCCAGCAACTCCCTGCTCTGCACATTGCTTACATCTGCATAGTCACCTCCTCACCCCTCACCAAGTAGGAGTTGCAATGAATTTGGGCCAACTGTGAAAACAACCTATCAGTCCAAGAGATGATCTGGACAGGTATTCAGGACTGTGAAATATTGGAGGTAATGATAGTATAGTCAAATTTTACTGTTTGGAGTTCTTGAGGTACTCCAACCTCTCCTCCTGTGAATGCTCAGGAGCAGCCAGGTTTGCTCTGGTAGGCGTCTAAATTGTTGTAATTCAGAGACAGACAATGAGGCTCTGACACACTACCTCAGAGAGGCCAGATTCATTAGATGTGTTCAGACTGCCTAATACTGACAGCATCAAAACAACGCTTACAGTTCTGACTCCTACTTGCATGAGGACGTTTGAAGACCAGGTTATGGTGCCTGTCCAGACATATACCTCTGCCTACTGCTTCCCAGAAGTTAGCTGGATGTCCACTCAGTGTCTTGCAGGAATGAATCACACCTGTAAATGTTCAGTAAACTCACTACATTCCCAATGAAGAGCAACATACTCCTCTTTCAGGGACCTGAATTGAATCCAAGGTGCTGAGCCTTAGATGCCATGAATCACCTTGGTGGATTAGGGACACACTAATTTCAACTTTGTGATACTTACATTTGATGTTTATGGTAAAGTAGTTTGAACACAGATTTTATCCCTTAGTTCAAATTGTAGCAGCCTGTTAAAGCACTGGAACTTCTGTATTTAGTCCTTGGTAAGTAAACATACAGAAGTTGGGATGGTTTCTTTGAACATCAGACTCTGGGTTACCTTTTAAGGAAAACTTTCCTTGACAGCTCAGGTATAGCTATTGTTCAGCAGTACTACCTACTTCAACAGCAAATAGACATTTGCTGGTCTTGATTTCTAAATGGTATTCCACCTCCTCTTTGAATTTTGTTTTTGATGTTACGTAGGATATTTGCATAAAATTGAGGAACTAAGCCAAATACTTCTCTTACCACTTCAAAGCTGCTGATTGCCATGAAGCTGGACTGGTGTAAATGAGGGGAGAACCTGACGCAATAGGGTACTTCAGTATAATTATATACCCACTGTCCAATACCATAAAAAACCAACTTGCTGCAGTTGTGTCTGGCCAAGCCCAAGGTAAGCTTGGACTCAGCACCATACTAACATTGTCAGGCATCTTCTGGATCAGAAGCTGATTCATGCCCTGCTGGCTAAAGCACAGACAGAACTTGCTTTCATCTGCCTGCAACAGACTTAGTAGATATTTCTTAAAGACAGAGTTTAGACAAGATTTTTAATACAGTACTTTTCTTACAGGTTTGCACTCAAGCCACTGGGTATCTGCATACTGTTTAAGATGTGATATCGCAAAAGATTATAGTCAGGCTGAGAGACAAACTAAACGAAGGAAACAGTTACAAATCTAAAATGGCACTTATTTTGTAAAGCGAGAGAATTTCTCTGTTCAGTAAACAGAAGATCAGGAGAATGGCTGAAATAGTTGTGTTTCTCCACATTCCTTAAAACAGGTTATCCTGGCAACATCATGAGTTTATGAAACAGGAGAGGCTAGTTGGACTCTCTCATTCTAGTAAATGCCCAGATCACTGTTCTATGTGTACACAGTAGAATATAGGCTGTGTGAAGTGCTAAATGCTTCAGGTGTATTTCCTAGAAGAAATTAAATCAGATGTTAAAACACTTCAGACATCCAGCAATACAGTTTTGGAAGATTGCATTCCTTTGTCTGCATTTTTCTTCGCCCCAAATTAATTTCAACCTGTGAGTATAGTTCAGGCTGATCTTAATCTGATTCATACTGTATTAATGCTCAGTTCATCAGAGTATTTCAATATGCACAATAATAGTAATAATAGGTCTGGACTTAGACTAGAAATAGATCTGACTTTGTGGTGCAGACTGTATGGTAGAAGTTCAAATGCGAATACTGTGACCAAATATGCCATCCTTGATGAAAATTGAAATCCAAGTTTTGAAATCAATTGCTCGTGATACTAGGTCTGGCTGTAGGGCTGTTACTCATTCACATTCCGATACAACACCCGTGCTTATTTTCACTTAATATAAGACAGCTTCTTTGAATGAGCAAGTGAATCAAGTCTATGAAGTTTGGTTCTACATGGGGTTTTTTTGGAGTTACAGTAGACACTGCTGACTCCAAAATCTTCTCACGAACTGTGAGCCTGGAAACTTACTACTGCGGTCAGTGTGGCTCCACTGCCCGCTTGCATCTGAGATCACTTACAACTGATGTCTCTTTGAAGCTTTGGGTTGGAGACACTTTTGGTCAATAGCTAGTCACCACAGCTATGGATCAGATAAAGCAATACTTGAATGTGTTTGAATGCATTCAAAGTTTTAAAAATAAACTGCAGTTAGGATAAAACCATATCCCATGACAATTAGATGTTAGCTTACTATTACCTGCTGTTTTAATGTCAGTGAAATGGCTGCTTCTAACAAACAGTTCAACCTGTTAATTGATGAAAATAAATTATTATACTTCTCCATAACTTCTTTGCAGTTTGATAGGTTCTCTTTGTCCTGTCAGGACATGGTATTGACATGCCATATTGAGATATAATTCACAGGGACACTATAAAATGTGCTGTGGCAAAATATCAAGTGAGGGAAAGGAGAGCTCACACTATCATGACATGTAATTATTTCAGATAGCAAACTGCTGCAGGCAGTCTAATATACTGTCATTAACTAAGAGCATGCATATCCTGCATGTTATCTGCTGCTCAGGCAATGAGGCTTTCTGAAGGGAAGACACACAGTCTAGTGGCTGGAGGAGTTTTGGTTTTGAGTTCTTTACTTACAGTGACCTCATGTAACCCTTTTGCATTCACTCTGACAACTGTGAAGTAGGGACAGAGAATCACCATGCCTTCCTTTCCAGAGCATTTGTAGGCTTGAATCATTAATGTAAATATTGCTGTGTTGTTTTAGAACTTACCATACTGAAAAAGAATGAATGAACATAACAACATGATGTCAGCAAGTAGCAAGAGAAGGACTGCCCTTGCCCACAACACCTCAACAGTGCAGGCAGAGCCTGGTGCTGTTAGCAGGGTCCATTAACAGTCCCATATAGGGCAAGGAATGAACCAGGTTCAAAATCTAACCTGACGTCAAGTCAAAAACAAAAGGAAATGTAACTGCAAGATTGGTCCGAAGTCCATCTAGGTGAGCCTATGATATAGCTCAGGTAGGTGTTGAAGACCCAGACCTGAACTTAAATAGAGCTCCTGGATCAATGGGCAGAGGCTGTAGGTGGAAGTCCCAGGTGAAGCTTGGCCACTTAAGGCCTTCTGATGTAATCAGAGCCCTAAGGGACCTCCTGGATCATCAGAAATGATCCTTAGTATCACATTTATCTCTGCAAACACCAGCTCCTTCTCTGGAGATATTCAAGACACATCTGCACATTTTCCTGTACAATCTACTGTAAAGAACTTGTTTTCAGCAGGGGGTTGGACTTGATGATCTCCAGAGGTCCCTTCCAATCCTTGTGATTCTGTGATTCTGTGAAATGCTCAAAGTTTTTGCTCTCGCTATTCATAATGAGAGGCTGAAGCACAGAGTCATAGAATTGTAGAATATCCTGAGTTGGAAGGGACCCATAGGGATAATTGAATCCAACTCCTGGCACCACACAGGACCACCCAAAATTCAAACCCTATGTCTGAAAGCATTGTCAAAGTGCTTTTTGAACTCTAGCATGCTTGGAGTCATGACCACTGTCCTGGGCAGCCTGTTCCATGCCTGACCACCCCCGGCGAATAACTTTTTTCTAATCCCCAACCTGCACCTCCCCCGACACAGCTCCGTGCCATTTCTGGGTCCTGTTGCTGTCACCAGAGAGCAGAGATCAGCGCTATCCCTCTGCTCCCTGCGAGGAGCTGTAGGCTGCCATGAGGCCTCCCCTCAGCTTCCTCTTCTCTGGGCTGGGCAAACTCAGCCTCTCCTTATACGTCTTGCCCTCTAGACCCTTCACCATCTTTGTAGCCCTCCTTTTGATGCTCTGTAATAGTTTTACGTCCTTCTTATAATGTGTCTAAAACTGCACACAGTGCTCACGGTGAGGTTGCACCAGCACAGAGCAGAGGGGGAAAATCCCCCACCTCACCTGGCTGGCAGTGCTGGGTCTGATGCACCCCAGGGAATGATTGGCACTTTTGGCTACCAAGGCACAATGCTGACTCAAATTTAACTTGCCATCAACCAGAATTCCCAGACCCCTTCTTTTCAGGCTGCCTTCCAGTTTCTTATCCCCCAGTCTATGCATAAAGCCAGGGTTGCGCTACCCCAGATGCAAGCTGCTTATGCTGTCCTAAAGTCTCATAGTGATTCTACAGATAGGCAAATTCTATACACTGTCCAGTGATGTCCATTCATTTTCAACCCAAAAATGGCTTTAGCCAAAATGTCTGAATTTTCAATTGCTCCTACTTCTGCTTTGTTTTTAAATTTGGTTGTTTTTGTTGTTGTTTGGTTTGGTCTTTTTTTGAAAACAGTGGTATCAGTACTTTCTTATCACTACTCAAAATACCTTATCTGCTATATAGTATTTGCTCATTTACAGCCACATCACAGCAGTGACACCTAATTAGCTCATGATTGACTAGTGCACACTACTCTTTCAGTTTTCTGTCCTTTTCCATAGATGTGGCTACAGTGTATTGTGAAAATTCTTGTGGTTCTTCTCTGACTACATGAACTTGCATCTCATACAGTTAGACATATATCCATTTCTATTATCTCACTCATCAAAATCTTTCATTGCCTACCATGTTCTGATCCTTTCCTGCATTGATGATGCCTCTCTTCTTTGTGTCAACACCTAATTTAATTTGCATACTTTTCCTGTTTGCGTGAACATCACTAATTAAAAACTTGGCAATGTGTGTCAAGAGCATTCTCTGATGGTTCATATTAGTAGCCTTTTCTCATAGAGTCAGATGACAGGTTTGTATAATTATTCCATTTGGAAGGGTTCTCTGGAGGTTCATTAGGCACTCGTTCAAGGTAGCACTGATATCAAAATCGGTTCAAGTTCCTCAGACAATTAAATCCTTTTTCAACCTGTTTCAACCTTGCCTAATTTCTTGTGTACCCTGAATCTTTTAAAATTTCTTTTTGAAATCTTTATTAAAAGTAGTTCTCATTTCACACTATATTTAGATGTTTGCTGAAGTCCAAATATCTTAGTTCCATGCCACTTCATTTCTCTGGAAGTGAAATATTTTTAGGTACTTCCCTTTCTGCTACTAATTCTGAATACTCAAAATGTTATTTTAGCCAACATTGGTGGTCTGAAGATTTCTTCATATTCCCATTGTCTCTATGGATCATGAGAATTCATTATATAGGAAGAATGGCTTTTTGAGATCTCAGACTACTATAATCAAATTGTAATTCATGTTCTTGTCTTAATTCTTCTTTCTCCTTCCTACAAACGCAGCAGTTATGCAATCTGTTCTTGAATAAAACTTCCTATTGCCACACTGGAGACCAGCTTTTCCATTCTTGAGATTCTTTGTAAGTCAGCTGGAACATACTAGGAGCTTAACACCCACATACAATGACCATATCCAAATACAGCATTTCTCAAACTTCGTGATGTTTGCTGTTCTGACACAGTATCTTGTACTTATTTCGGCAGTAGAGTCATCAGAGTCATTTGGGAGAAAATATCCATGCTCAAACAAAAAAGAAGGAAGGAGGTAAGGAGAGAAGGAAGAAGGGAAGGAAGAAAGGAAGGAAGAAAGCAAGCAAGCAAGGAAAGAGAAGCTCTTCTGACCATTATCAAACAGAATCAGTGGATAATGAGGTTCTAGGTTGGACTGCGCTTCCAGCTGACCACTAAACATTTGCCAGTGCATCAGGCCAGTTCTACTAGCATAAACTACCACAGCTAGATTAAGAGTATTCCTATCAGCACTCAGCCAAAAGTGCCACTAAATGGAGGCCGAACTCTAAAAGCTGTGTGCAGCTAGTAGGGGTTCAGATGGCTTGAAGGAACAGCAGTGAGACCAGCAGTCTTTACTTTCTATGCCACCAATGCAACTAAATGCAGAACAGATCAGTGATGGTCAGTCTTCTGAAAGCGCATATTAACAAAGTGGTGGTACAAGTGGCACTGCCTTGCTCAAAGGTACAACAGGAAAGGTACAGTGGCAGAACCTGGTCAGATTTAATCCAGCCTCCTTGGTGACATCAGAACTAGGATTTCTAAGATGAAAGTCACAATCAATGTATAAGACAGGAATAATAGTATATATTAAACCGTATGAGAACTTGGCTTTCTCTTGTTAGATGTGCATACAATTTTTTTAGAGATGCGTGTTCGTACTTGATACCAAATGCAGATTTTACAGCTCATTCACAAAATCTATATTTTCCAGTATTATGTCTATTGATGCTAATATTCTGCTTTGCGAGTTTGATGTCAGTTGTCTGGATTTCCACCTTTTTTAAAAGCTTCACAGTAGATCACAATCTGTTGGATCTGACAGACCCACCAGAAGCTGATGCCCAAATCCCGCTGCAGTCCAAATTTAGAAGGAGCTGAGAACCAAGAGGAACAGCAATTTTGACTCTGTCACAAGGCTGGGGCAGAGCACAAATGTCTCCCAGCATAGCAGCAGGAATTAAGCTCATCCCTACTTGCTAAATCTTCTGCTTGCTTAGTGCCAAAAACACGCAGGTAGGCAAAACTCTAGTAATTATAGGAAGTATTATGGCAAAAACTACTACAGATGCAGCAAAAAACTAACACAAATTGGATGCAGCAATAGATCTGGAGGCTGTTTGGTCAGATAGTATTTTTGCCTAAATAGCAAGCATACTGGAAATACAATTAACATTGTTTTCTACAGGTACATCTAGTATACAGCTAGAGACATGCACGCACAAGAAAACACAAAATGGGATCTATGAATCCATTTAGTCACCATGCAGGAGTGAGAGATTATTTGAACACTGCAGCTGAGCAGAAACAAGCAGGTACAACATCAAACTATTTTGGACCTTTCTTCGATGAGTATTTTCTTTTAAATCAATTTGTACTGCCAACTCATAAGGTCAACACAATGCAGTTCAGTTAGGAAAGAAGTAGGTTAAACCAGCTGTTCATTTACTTTCTCTGTGTCAAAAGTAGGAACTCAGTGAGTTTCTTGAACTCGGCATTCTCTTTTCTTTCAACTTTATATACATGCCTTCACAATCTCTTGCTATGTTTTATGTTTTTTTTTTTCTTTTTTTCTCTGCATACTGCAGGCAATAACTGTGAAACTCTTTAATTTAACAATATGTTCTTTGTCTTGCAACTGTTCCTGTTTTGCAACCACATAGATTATATGTATGGGCCTGTAGGAATAGTCAAACAGTTAATATGGGTAGGGTTTGGCATGCTTTCGCTATGTACAAATTCTACAATCAAGTCCTGACAGGAAAGCACTGTATCTACTGTGGTTCCCAGTCTTGACTAAAATATGCAAAATATCGCTACTGGGAATGATACCTATTTTCCAGAGAGCTGTAGTACCAGTTTTTTCTTATCAATGCATCACTGAAAGGTATTTTGTTTATAGTTTATGCCATTAATTTCTCAAATATCTTAAGTTTTCAAAAGTGACCCACGGTCCTTTGTGCTTGTCAAAGATACAAAGAGTTATTTCAAATTGTCTTACACCCTTAATACAGTATGAAGGAAAGAACTACAAGAATACTTACACCAAATACCTGTATTAACCCCTGATGTTAAATATTCATCTGCATGATTCCTTGGGTCTTCTGTTTCAGCCATGTGCTTGTGTGTAGTGCACATCCTACAAGGCAGAAATGCACTGTATAAAGCACACAGCCAGCATGAGAAAATCAAGGGTCTAATCTTCAAAGCAACTGCACAAACTCAATTACTAATCCTGGTGATGAGACAGGATCCAGAGTGAAATCCAAAATGCTTCTCTACGTCTGCATCAAGAGCAGCAGGAACACAAGGCGGGGAACACAGTAAACAAAAACCACCTTATTTGTATCTAATAAAGTAAACAGTCATCAGTGTGAATATATACAGAACCCAGATCTGGAAGGTAAGGAAATAGTATCTTTGCATAATCCTTTTTTAGATCAGAAAGGTATTTCAAGCCCTTCATGTGGGCTTGGGCCTTGAAAATGAAGACTGAATGAAGCAAAATCTAAAGACAGAATACAAATGGGAATTTTCTGCTCTTTAAAAATTGCCTTATAGAGGTAGAACCTCAAAAGACCTGGAATTCTTGCTCTGACCTCAAAAGACTTTGGAAATGGTTACTTAAACCACTGGAATGCACTGGAGCAAGTAATCTCATGAGGTTCATAGTCCCAAAACAGAAGGTAAGAAAACTCAGTCAAAAATTTTAGACCTCTACAAGGTAGAGATTTAAGCTTAAAAAAAAAAAAAGTGAAAAATCTATTGATTGGCTTTCCTTTGGTTCATGCTTGAAATGGACATCCAATTTCACATTTTGCAGAGCCAGAGCTCCTTACTTCCTCTGTAAAGGTCTATCTGATTTGCTAACCAGAGTGAGACATAGTCTCTTTTCTTTCAAAGAGAGAAAGTGCTGTTCTGTGAGACAGCAGCCTTTAGCCCTGACAGAGCATGGAGGAACACCCTCACCGATTTTCTCCATTAGTATTCAGTTAGCTTTGCCTCCATTGCAGCTCATTAAGTATCTTCTCCAGTTTTACACGTATACAAGACCATCCACCCCAAAAACCATAAGCACAAAGAGCACAGGATAGTTCATTCTTAATTCTGCTTTCAAAATAGCTGCCTAAAATAAACATTCTAAGGAGATGCAGTGAGAAAAGAGAACCAGTCTCCAGAAAACAGGAAAAAGTAATCTAGCACAAGGGTTAAAATAGGTGGTAGCAAGAGAGAAACACCTCACCACACAGCTCATGAGCCACCACGAATGATGGTGCAATGCTGGTTTGCCCTTCAGCCAAGGAGAAGGAGCAAAGCTCTCATTTTTATAGCAGCAATGGGAGAGACAAGTTCTCCTGCTTTTCTTTTTCTTTAGAGACAAGTCCTGTTCATCATAAAAGTCTTTCCCAGGAGCTTACCAAGTCAGCACAGCCTTAGCAGTTTTGCTGTAGGAGGGAGAAAGAGGACAATTCAGGGTATGCTGTATGCTGTATTCAACAGGTTTTCTGGCCTCTGAAGTGCAAAAGCATGGACAGGAGCAACCACATCACCTCTTTCCATGTGATTTGAGTGTGTGTGTCTACTAAGGGACTTGCGCAGCTGCCATGGAGCTGCTGAATATTTGCCACCTGTGGGGAGAGTAAGTCTCCACCCCTGGTGCTAAGCCCTTTCCCCTTTGGGCTTGGCAGAGCACATGTATTTCTCTCATAATGAGCCTCTTAGAACTCAGAAAAGCAGTATCTCTGTGTAGTGCCATATCTCCCAAGTTCCCTAGACCTGCTGCCTAATTAAACCTGCTTCACTCCTATGCCCCAGGTTGTCTAGGGTCATTAAGCCAGAGCTAGCTACTGTTCTTGCCAAAAATGCAAGCATCCATCTTCTTCCTGTTCTTTCTTTAGATTCCTTCATGCCAGGGGACACAGACAGCAGCAGAAAGTTACACCTCCTGGCTAATCCATCGTTTTAATCAGTATGGACTATTGTTCTGGCTCAGTGGTGTTTAGAGAGTTAGCTTTCCTCTCACCAGACCTTATTTTCTCTTGGACAGGTCTGCTGCACAGATGAACATATCTGTCCAAAGCACCACAAGAGACAACAAGTAGATAATTTTACTCTTCCACTCTTTCAGACTCACAGTCACCACTAGAAATGAGTGGTCCCTGCAGAACTGTTATTTATCCTGCTGTGCAAAAGGGTTGTAGCAATGCTCAGTCAGCATAGCACGTACTCATCCATGATTCCATTAAAAACTATGTCTCAAGGGTATTTGTATACATTCACTTCAGTTAGCAAAATGTCCCAGTTATAGGAATAATGCAGGCACTGCCCTTAGTGCTTTCTGTTCAGAAGGCAATTCAAAAGGGCCTAAGCAAATTGCAAATATAAGCGGTAGACTTTATCTATTTATATAATATGGCTATCTTCCAAGTGCTTAAGCTTAATATTCCTGACTGTTGGGAATATCGTTATCTGTAAAGTGCCACAGACATTTATGGTACTATATAAAAGCATATTATTAATTAATAACTACACGTACAGTGCCAGTATTTTAAACACTTACAGAAGAGGTCTCATGAACAGCAGCACGTGACGCGTTTTGAAGTTTGTAATGCAATCTGCCACACCAGTGGATCACAATGAATTCTTCTTTGGCTCTGTCATGGTGTGAACTTTCCCTCTGCACCCTTTGGCCCTCTGGCTCTGAGCCATTGCCGCTCCTGTTGCTCAAAAGCTGGGCCCGAGTCGCAGGCCACATGAGCATGGGTGTCAGCCCCACGGTCTGACTGAGCGCCAGAACCCACGGATCCTCCCTGAAGGAGGTTATGATCAATGGCCTATGCAACGATCAGAAACCCATTTAAATAAACTATTGTTTATTTAGCATTAGGAACAAAGCATTAAAGACAAAAGGGTTTCAGAACAACAAGCAGACTACACAGGTCTATGTTACTTATAAACTTTCCATGTCGTAAGGGTACCGCAAAGCAGATCTTATACCTCTAGAAACCCTTCTAGGCTTGTTCTTCATCTGATCAACACTCCACATAGGAGTCAGTCTCCTGTCATATTCTTAGACTCTTGCCCTTAGCATTTAGATCAAAGCACTTCAGTCTGCGGGTGTATTGGTGATACTCAACAATCCATTGTATTGCTGTGTTAATGCATTAATGGAATTTGATCCTGCTCCATGGAGTCAATGGCGAAACGCTGAATTCTTGCAAACAGATTGACTGGCTATAGATTTGCAATCTGAAAAATATTGCACACACCCATAGAGCGTATGTTAATCTGCAAAATTTCTAACTAGCTTTTTTCCTGCCACTTACCTTCACTAGAGATGTTCTGTGCAACTTAGTTCCCCCCACAGTCCCTATACCATCACGTACTTTATAAAGACCAGACTCTCATCTCATGCAATCTCCCAAACAAGAGATCCTGCAATAAGCAGGATAATGTGGAAGAAAATGCTGAGAATCCTTCTTTGTATACTGAGGTTCAAAATCATATGTCTTAGGTATCTGGCCCTCCCTTGCCTAGCGTCTCACCAACCCAGGTCTCTCACAAATACTTTGTCCCCGTTTTTCCAGGCTACTCATCCTCCTGACTCCACATTCTTCCTTATGATACACAGAAAAGCCAGCCCCACAGTGAATATTGCTTCTTCACAAAGAGCAGTTTGAAACTCTGCAACAGCCCCCCAGGGAGGCCCTCATCATCAAGCAGGTGGTTTAGCAAAGACTCAGATAAATCTTTTAACTGCTATCAAGGAATTTGGCCACAGGATCAATAAAAAGTGGAGCAAGAAGATGGAAATTTGGAGATAAGTTCAGAGGTGTGTAATGAAGAGGGAAAGAGAGACAAATCCAGCCTGTGGAGGCTGCATCTTCTCATGGCAGGTGAAGGCAAGAGAAAGGCCCAGGAAGCCTGTGTCTGCCAACTGAAGCAGAGAGCTCCCACCTAGAGAAAGGCTTGATTCTAATAATTTTGCATGCTTTTGCTTGCCAACTGTACCAACCCTGCAGTATCTCCCTGCAGCATGGAGAGACTGTGCAGCCCCTTCCCTTTCCACCAAGCTCTGTCATCTCCTCTTTGACATCACTCACTGCATTTCTTGGACAATTTTTTTCTTCTCCCACCCACCCGAGGCCTCGAATTCTCAGCGTCTTAGTAATGACTTCCTGCCCTTTGGATCAGGCCCTTGACAAGCACTACCTGTTTAAGCAAAGAAGTGGGAGGGAAAGTGAGAGATGTATAATGAATCACAACAAACTTGCAGGAGATTGATTGTGTCAATAAGAGGAATGTTTAGTCAACAGAGTGCATAAAGTTATGATAACCACGACAAGTTGAAGAGAATGGATCTGTCTTTACCTAATCCCAGTGTAACCTAGATTTATTCTGGAACAAAATGTTTCCCTAGCATTGTCAGCTCAAGGTAATATTTGGAAAGTCATGAGGAGTCATGCAGATTGCACGATGGAGTTGCGTAAAATAACTTCCATAGAGTCAGCTTTTTCTGAGGTGTTATATATATATGCCAGATTAATTTGACCTAGATGAAAGGTAGATTTTTTAAGAGCTCCTGCCTTCTGTAATGTTAAATGTTAACAGCTAGCAGACTGATCATTAAGAGATAAAATTATATATAATCATGGGTTTATATAAATACTGCAAATAAAATACTAGGGAAACCCAGGGCAATGACAACCAAGAGTCCTAGAGACACAAGATTGATTTAGACAAGTAAATGCTGATAAACATACTGCAGTGCATAGAAAAGATCTTGGGGTAGAAGGACATGAATTTTTATGTGAGCATGAAGCATGACTGAAGTTAAGATACTCCCTGCAGACATTACTGCTTTTTTTCCTTCCGCCTAAGTATGCTGTTTGTTCCATATAACAAAATTTGTGGGAAAACAGTAGGCAAGATTTTGATACTAAATCTTCACAAGAAGTGCTTTGAAAAAATAAGAAACCACTTATTCCAGAAAGAAAGAAATAAAAATAGGCAACTCAAATGCTCAGAAACTATATCAAGCTCTGGAAATTCCTTACACCACTCATGAGATTGTGAGCTGCATAGTGTTGCCATAGGACAGTGTTGCCACAGGACAGTGTTGCCACAGGACAGTGTTGTCTTAAGGAGTGATTTTACCAGGATCTCTTAGGGTGTGTTTAGATGGCATAATGAGATTCCGACACATTTCTCAGATGCCTGAACATATTTATCCTGGCCACTATATGTTAATCATCTATGCGTTTGCTATAAGCCCTTAGCCTAAACTTTCGATACGGCAGTTTCAGCCTACGCTTCACTTGAAAGCAGATGAGATACTTTTAAAATCATATTGACATGCATGATGTCTACCTCTGACTATAGTCAGCAAAATGTTCTGGAGACTAGTCAGCAAATATTCTGGAGACTGCATTCAGAAAAAAAAATACTCCCTTTGGGTAAGTATGCAAAACTCAGCCTATGCTTTGGAAAGAAGGCAAAGAAAACAAAGGAAACAGAGCAAGCAACAAAGAAAGAAGACAAGAAATTAAAAAAAAAAAAAGGAAAGAAAAAATGCTTCCTAAAAATAGGGCTAAAGAAAAGGAATTTTCTAGTCCCTTTTAAGCTCCAACATCAATTCCACAATCAATCTCAAATGAATAGAAGTTTTGGAAGCTTATTGCTATTTCTGTCTGCCAGTTACCTCCAGTTCTAATCATCTTGCTCTGAAAAGGCAGTGAAACACTTGTTTTGGAAGTTCTCAAACCCAACTCTGTCTTAGGCTTGTTACCACAGTAATTCAGAGCTGCCACCTTTTCAGTCACCACTCTTGTGAAGTTCACCCAATATAGCTAAAAGATATTTTATCTCAAAAATAAATCATAGTAGATTCTCACAAAATTAGATGTGGAGAAGCACCACGGTGACTAGGAGAGGAGCAAGAAGAAGTAGAGTGGGAGAATGGGATCGGAGGTAGGACAACTACTCAGTGTGGAGCTGGAATGCATGAGGCTACTGGGGACACAGTTGGTTCTGGGTAAACTTCTATTACTTCCACATCTATTATGTGTACTGCTGCTGACCTAAAGAAAGGCATTTGTTGTTTTATTTAGCTATTACAGGTAGCCCACAAGTTCTACATGTGGAAACACCATCATTCTTCAATTTCTCCTTTGGGCAATGCTGAAGTAAGTGCTCATTAGACTGATGATTTGAGATTGGTTGCATCTATAGATATATCTAAAAATCTTTCTACCCCTTCTTTCCTGGGACAGGTAAGTTAGTAGGGGTCTGGCTGGCTGTAGCCTACCTCTTGACTTCTCCCAAGTAAATATATAATTCTTACTGCATAGTACACGTTTCTGTTGTTTTACTTCAGCCCAGAGTTTCTGGAGTCTGGAGCCTTTGATTGTGAACTTCCAGTCCTCTACTCCCAATCAAAATGTCATCTAAATGTTTACACTCCATATAGAGAGAAAATTATGTCATAGTTTCTGGTAAAACATTTAATTATGCAGTGACCCAAAGAAATGTTGTCTTTCAAAAGTATACTCTTTTTCTTCCAACTTTATCTATTGAAAAATCCACCTGCAAAAAATACTTATCAGCTATGGCGTTCCCACACACATTCACATTTCACCTTGGTTGGCAGTAGAAAATGTTCCCATCTTACATGTCTGTACACAAGGAGAGGATTTCAGTTTTAGTTGGGTCTTTTACCCTCTCTACTACTACACAGATCTACCTATCTTTCCATCAGTCTCCTCCTTCAGCATTAGGGCAGAAGAAAGCAGCCTTATGGCAAGTCCTCTGTCTTCTGTAGCCTATGGAAAGTTTCTCTATCCCCTGAAATACATCCTTAGGCATATCCTGAAGGATTTTAGTCCTCCCTTTTTCCAAAAAAACATCTTCAGCCAACTAAGAGCTTGACATACTTTTAACCCTGTACTTGTCTTCACAGTGCTGTCAAAAAAGTGTTGCAATTTCCAGGTCATTGTTTTTCCTACATATGCAATTCAAATATATCCTGCAATAAAAATATACACTTATTTTTCACCACAATGTCTCCTCTTTTCAACAACATCACAGCTCATGCAGCAGCGTCTGGTGTAAAGTTAATAACTGCCTGCCTAAGGTAGTCCTCGTCTCTTCTGCTTCAGTGAAGTCCATTAGTTCTGTGAAAAGTTCATTCAAACTGGAGTTGCTATCACCATCATCTCCATCCAAAATCTTGTCAAGTGATATCTTCTGTGTATCTTTTCACAGGTATTTAGTTTATGGTGGTGAACTTATCATCGCAGCATGAGGAATGCCTGGGGCTGGCCTTCTCTGAGCCAAAGTTCACATGTTTTCCGGCTCCTAAACTCTTCAGAGGTTTTCTCTTCTCTTATCAGGTCCAGGATACCAACTAACCTCAAAATGTCACTAGAACAGTCACTATGTACTCAGATTCACTTGTCTGGCAAATTCAAAACAGCCTTGTTGGATTAATTCTGCATCTCTTATTATAGTTCCTCAATTTCTATTTTCATTCTGGCCTAGTCATCCACAAAGCTATCCACTGAATTGTCCCTCCAGAACTGAAAGCTCAGATCTTCAACCGATCAAAGCTGTAGCCTGCTCTACAATTAAGCTTTCCTTTGCCCACCTAATATTAAAAAAATTCTTTTCACTGTATTTCATTTTTCTGTTTATTTGTTTTCTAACTCTATACACTTCTATTTCTTGTAGTGTAATTTCACACCTAACCTCCTCTGATTGAATTAATTGAAAACTATTAAACGTAGCAGGGATACCAAAGCCTGGTCTCACAAAAAAAAAATATTTCTTTTTAATTGAGTTCCTATTCTTTGGTACTTGGCTTGCAAATGGAAAGTTAAGTGTCATCTGAACCTCTCTAATTATCTTCTGTATTTCCAAAGAGATTCTATTTCAGTGACCAGTTAGTCAGTTTTGCAATTAGGATTATTCTTCCCACTACATTTCTCCTCCTTGTAGCATTTGATGACTCATCACCCTTAGCTTCTCCCTCCAACTACTTGTGTGTGGGAACACAAAAAGCTTTTAAGGTACAATTCTCAACCCAGCAGCTGTCACTTAAATCTGGCATCCATGGATTTGATGTTTGCACTAGTGAAGTTTACTAATCCCATGCTAGCTCACGTTGAGAGAGTATCTAGAGGACAAGGGTTAGCAACTGCAATATCACACTGTGCTTATTTCATATCGGCCTTCAATGTTATTTGCAACAGACCATCTAAACTGTTAGAGGGTAAAACAAGCAGTGTTTGAGGGGAAGCCTCAGGAAATAATTATGAGGCTGTCTGTCAATGAGATAAAAATAGTCTCAGACAATTTTTGTCTATCCAGACAGAAGTCAATTTAAGTGAGCAAACAGATTAAACAACATAATCTTGCACGGGCCATGAGCAGGAGCTTTGCTGCTTTATCACAACGGAAACAGAGAAGAGGCCTTAGGAGTCAACTGATCCAAAATTGCTTTGGGCAATGCATTTGGAGCCAAAGTTACATGATGTCCCATGCCTGAATGGTGATATTTTTCTGTGTTTGTTTGTTTAAATAAATAATTGCCAAATTCAAGCCTTGCCAGAGAACAGCAAGTAAATGAACCCTCCCAAACCCAGCTCCAAAGAGCAGGCTAGATTTCAATCCCTCACCATATCCCCAGTAGTCAGCGATCTTCATGTAACACACTTGGATCCTTTTTGGAACCACAAGGTGTTTACTGTACCAACCACGGGAATACATTTTGTCATGAATTTCCCTGCCCATTTATAGAAAATATGTATACTGTCTGCTCTTGTAGCATTAACAGGCTTCCTTAATAAATTAAAAAATAAATCTAGAAAAACAAAGCATTACCTTTCAATGATTTAATAAGATTTTGCATCATCGCCATTATTATTATTAAAGTATCCCAGCAACAGAATAATAAAATTACATTGATGTGAGCAATTCACACACCTTTGATTAACAATGTGTCAGCACTTTCCTGCATGAATCCTTTTTGGTGGAATGAAAAGGAGTGGGAAAGAGATAAAAATCATCTGCTGTAATTCTTTGTGGGCTGTTCCCTGGCAGATGATGTTCTAACAGAGAAGCCACTTCTTTATTAATGCACCTTTACAAAATTAATTAGCCTGAAACATTTATGATCTTTATTTTTTAGGACTGTATTTGCATTTAATTTGCAGGCCATGGTGACTGCCTGTTGATTCAGTTAGTTTGCTAGCTGCTTGTGTGAGGGCACTATTACTGGTGCTGTGTGTGAGGTCAGGGAAGCCAACATACTGTAGAGGTGTGATCAGGGTTTGCACACAGCATGTGTGCAAACTCATATGCATCAAAATCCAGGGTAGAATAAATCATTCAGAGCAGTCTGCCACTTGAAGATGTTACTGCTCTACAGCAGATATAAAAAAAGCCTGTGTCTGCAAAAGTTAAAGTCTGAAGAGTAACCTGAGTTACACCAACTATCTTCAGATGCCTCACTTATCCTCTGTGATGTCTAAGAAGGAGATAGTTGGCCCCAGTAGAACAGCTCAGACACCTAGACTTCCCAACACAAGCAAGAGTGAGATCAGACACCTCCTGAGGGTAATTCAGTGCTCCTGGGTGCTAAGTCAGGAGTTGTCTTGAGCTCTCAGGTAGGAAATGGCTCCAGTGAGGACAGGAGGAGGCAGACAAAAGTTTCATCCTTCTTTTACCTTAACCCAGGCAACTCAGTGAAAGCTTCCGAGCATCAAGGCCCTTTGTGATAGAAGTGTCCTTGAGAACCAAAACAACAACAAAGCAGCTTGAAGAACTTTTAGCACAGCAGCCTAATTGTAAAAGTACACCCCTGTGAATGGATGTCCAAGGCCCTCCTCAGCCTGAGGGATTTGAAACCTCCATCTCCTACCTCTCGAAGTCATGGTCTAAGCACCAGCCTTCAAGGCGGGGCACATGGTGACACCTTTTACTTACCCTGTCCATGTTGGCCCAGTCAGCACATCCAAAATGGTAACACGAGGAGACTAAGCAAGAAAGAGTACTATCCTGAAGCCATGTAGGTGAAGTGTGCAGGAGGATAAGCCTGATTTGAGTTGTCTGCGCTCTGGCTCAGTTATACATTTTCTACTATATAGTCTGTCAATAAAAACCATGAGTAATCTGGGCTGTGAGTCAGTGTTTTGTTGATTGACAAATCTAGCTCATTGCTCACGGAATAAGACGCATTGCAAGACAAGTAAGGGTACCAGTGTCTTGCCTGTGAGCATACAGTATTTATATTAGCTCCTAGTGGTAACAGATAAAAAGCCCACGGTTATTGCCGGTAAATTAAGCAGTCCCATGGAGCCTAGTAAGGACATCAGAAATCCATCATCTCCACTGTTTAGCTGTGGAACAGCTCATGGCACATTTCTGGCCTGTGACAAGTAAGATATCCCTAAACAACTCTCAGGAATGGCCCTGGCATCAGCACAAGCCACAGCCTACTCCAAGCAGGCAGTCTGGATGCAGCCACCCTCTTTTAGAGAGTAGAGGGTTTAATAATAGGGAATGTGTGCCAAAGCAGGGTGCTAAGCATGTTTTCTTTAGTGTTAGAGGTGTTTCAGTGTGCAAGGCACTGTACGAACAAATAGGAGATTGTCTCTGAAGAGAAAGAGGCTCTGTCCTGATCAGTCTCTGGTACTTCTTCAGTTACAGATGGCTCTTCAAAATAAATTCCATGTGCTGAATTTCAGTAATTCTTTGTGCCTGTGAAATAGTCATGCAGTGGCAAGAAATGATGAAAAGGAGACCAATGCAATGTGGCAGTTCAAAAGGAAAAGGGTGAAAATTTCAGATAAACAGAGATTGCCTCAGAAGAACACAATTCCAGAGGCTGCCCCACACACAACGCTGCCAGTAAGGACAGACAAAACCACAGCCTGAATTACTGTTCTGTACTGAGCGGTGTGATTATTACATATACAACAGAGCTTTTGGGCAACACAGAGGAATCCTGGAAGTATTTTAAGCAGTGGTTTTCACAGTTTACAGCTGTGACAGATACAGATTTAATGAACAGAGCGTGGAAAGTGACCTTGTTAACTCTTTCATAGATGCTTATCCAATACTTCTTTGGCAGAGAGAAGACACTTATGCCTGGGCCTTTATGTAGACCTGAGGTGAACAGGGCTCTGAGGGGTAACAATAATAAATAAATACTTATTTTTAACTTGCATGTGGGAAGAAAAACATTGACCCATATTCAGAGTCCAAGAGTGTGTCTCAGAAAGGAACAGCAGCCAGTAGCTTCACAACTTGGCTGTATACTCATGTTCCTACTTTGGCAGGTAAATATGTGTCTTCATTTTCAAGAGGGCTCCCACTGGCCTGCCAAGGCAAACTCTGATTTACAGAGCTGATGACCCAGTCTGTCACAACTCCCTAGAGGACTCTGGTGCTCTCGAGGAATCTCAGAGCTCAGACTGCTGACAGACACACTCAGTTTGCCACAAGTGATAAAGCTCCTCCTAAAGAGAGTCATCAAGGGATTGGACATAAATAACTGGACACACAGGTGGAAGCAGGGAGCAGAAGGAGTGTGGGGCTTGGCAGCTGGCAAGGAGGGCTGTGTGAGCCTGGGAAGAGACTGCAAAACTGGAAAAGCCACAGTTTTGGATTACCCAAGCCAGACATCAGAGATGTCTCTAATCCAGTTTCTCGTATGAAGCCTATTACATTTTACATTTCAAGAGAGAGCACAATCTGTAACGTTTGTATTCCTCCAGGTCTCATGAAATGTGAAGCAGAAAGCACACAGCAATGCAGGCTTTTTTCCCATGGTTTGTAATTTTAGTCTCAGTCTAGTAACTAATAGGTCAACCTTTCCCTTCCAACATGCATTTATAGTTCCTGGATGGTGCTTTTGTCTCAAAAGCAGCGGTTTCCGGCAACAGATGTTGGCCTGCTCTAATACCAGTAGAAAGCATAGGAAGCATTCACAGATTTGAACTGCCTCTGTGAGGGAGGCAGATCGTTCCCAGGTTATCTGCGTAAATGAAAAAGACGAATGTCCCGAAGCGTACGGTAGACTCACTTCCCATGCTGGGAAGATGCAATCTCCTCTCAAAGAGGAAAAGGATTTTGTTTTCTTTGTTTTTGTTCCAAGTGACATAGTAACATCTACCTGAATCCAGACAGTAATTGCGACTGATACCTATCAGGATACTTAACATCATACAACAGGATTTGACACAGCACATAGGAAACACAGTCATTTTGTTAAGATCTAGGTGATTACCAGAAATGCATACAATAACTTAGGGTCAGTATTCTTGTCTGGTTGTATGTCTTTCCAGATAACTGTTATGGAACAGTTAATTGCACCCAGAACTGTCCAGACTGTGAACTTTCTAATTCAATAGCTGCACTGAAATATTTTGTGCAGTAGTTTCATATTAACCCCAAACATATTTGCCTGTGTAATTGTTCAATAAAATCAAATAACTAAGTGTCGCCGGGGGGAGGGGTGTTATACAAATAAACTATCTTGTTCTACCTGAAATAAAATTTTTTACTTACATTTTTTTCATGCTCTTTATCTTCTATATTTTCAGATTTTCTAAGTTCTTTCAAATTGAGAAGCTCAAAGGATTTGATTTTCTGAAAATCTTTTTTCTTATTCAGCTGAAATTAATCCATAAATTTAATTTTAATTTGAAAAAAATTTCTGTAACTCTCCAGTAAACTATATTCATACTGAATTTACAATTATCCAGAAAAACATAAAAAAACACACCCTAAAACCAACTCCTCTTTGGCACCTTGATGCACAATTCCCCATCACAGGGTGGAGAGGAGTTGGTGCAGACAGAAGACGGCCAGTCCAGTGCCTACCCCACACATTGCAGGTTGACATTTGCATGGGAATTGAAGGGAGAAAGTATAGGTTTTTCTCATCTCCAGCTGACATATCAACCCTGAGGATATCAGTGAGCTAGAGATCTAGAGATCTAGATATCTAGTCTGCACTGGGATCAGAAGCAGTTCAGAGCATCCTGAGATCTTGGCACAGGGTGCCCCTACGTCCTCCTCCTCAGTTCTTTCAGCTGCTCACAGCAGACACAGCACAACAAAGACATCCACAAGTCCTCCCACACAGCCCTATCCACAGCCATGAGGACTTCAGAGACCACACACCTTCACAGGGTGTGAGACAGCTGGAAGGTGGGAAGAATGTAGAGAGGCTGGTAGCACCCCATGGCCACCTAGACCATGAAGGAACATTCCCTTGGTATCACCATGGTGTGCTGCAGCCATCAGGCTTGCTTGCCCACAGCGAGGGCAACTGGCCAGACTCATCCCCGTTGAGACATTTGGGCAAATTCCCCTTTCTGAAGAAAGAGCATGATGATACATGTCTCTTCCCTCACCTGGCAGTCACTGTTTTAAATGTCTGCATTTTGCAATGAGTTCTGAATTATCTTCTAAGATTATACATGGCATCTTCCATCTGGCACAGATGTCAGCATGGCATATGTTTACCCAGGAACCAGCAGATCACTCTGAGCTTCTACAAGGAGAAAATCAGCTTATTTCACTTTTAATGTCAAATCTGCAGCACTGTGAGTTCTGCAGGTGGCAGCCAGAAGAAACAGCTGTTGGTCTGTCTCCCACAGGCTTGGATATGTCTCCCCAGGCTTCACCAGGACCCAATTACATTTATCTGGGGTGCCCCCAAGGCTTAATTTGCTGTCCTCTAAATGGGATGCATGGTGTCACTCAGCCCACCTACAGCCTGAAGTTTCCTGTGCAGTGAGGTGGCCCTCCTGTGCCTCCTCCTAATGGCATTCTTCCTGAACCAGCATGGAAAAATTGCTAAAAATCTCAAATACACATCAGTGCTCAACTACAAAATTTTTACAGAAGTTGTCACAAGACTTAAGCAGGCTACAAAGTGGACTTTAATAATCACCACATAGAAAGAGCAGCTTTTGAAACAAATAAACAAACAAACAAAAACATTTTAAAAGCCCTAGGTAGCAATTTTGGTATTTTGCAGCCCCTTCCAGTCATCTGTTCTGCATTAGTTTTTTATGACAACTAGCTGGAAGTAGATAGTCCTGACAGACAGTGATGTTTCCTGGGACAAACTGGTCCCTCGAGTATTTCGTGCATTGGTCTGTGATTCTGTCTGACTTCTGGTACATTCAAAATACTTAAATGAATGAGGAAAAAGCTGTTTTGGCATTTGCTTTTAACCTATTTCCTTGAAACAACAAATTTTTTCAAGAGCAGGTACAATCCCCTTTGTTCTGTGTTTGCATAGCACCGGTTTCAGCAATGTGTCATACAAGAGATGGCTCCTCATCCTAATGGCTTCATTTACTGTTTGAGCTTCTGAAAGTCATAATCTTTCAGTGAATTTAAGATATATTGATACAGATCCACTGCCCTACTATCATTTACTATTCCATCCCTCTATGAACAATATCTGTCATTTAAATAGGGCTTTGCTTTAACAAAAGGGCGTCAACATTTTCATGCAGAAAATTTAACCAAATCAGCGAGAAAACAAGGTTTAAAGCACCAAACAATTTTTACATATCACTTTAGGACTGGCTACAGTGAAGAACATTATAATATTAGTCGGAAGAAACGCTCACACTTTCATGTTTTGCAGCCACTCGTGTGGCAACAAAAAATATGTGCCTAAATATAGTAAATAATCTTTGTAGGTTACCAGTTCTGCAAGCTGGCAAGCATCTCCAGCTCCCTGCACTCACAAAAGTTACATGTATTTCTGTTCCTCATGGAAAAAGAAAACAGATTAGGTGCTTTGAAAAATTTGTAACATTTAGATGTAAAGAACACAGAAGGGTACCTGCAAATCAGCTAAGTGATTCCATGCATACCACTGATCTCTGTGCATACCACTGACTAATTTCTGCTTGAGGTCCAGTCATGAATTTAGAACTAGTCACAATTGATTTAAATCTGCTTAGCTATTATTTGCAAATCACTTAAAATTCCCAGAACTCTTCTCCTGTATAGAATTAACTCAAACCTACTAGTACTTGCTACCTTTTCTTCAACTTTCTTGAAGCAGCCCATGGTTTTGCAGCAGTGCACTGAGCACAGGCTGAAAACCAATGAGCTGGATCAGTTCTCTTACGTTAATTAAAGACCTCCTAATGATGGACTATCCAGAATAACTTCAGATTTTTTGTTCTCCTGTTGAATTACTGTCACTATTAAAAATATGTCCACGATTTTCAGGCCAAATTTGTCTAGCTTCAGCATTCAGGCTTCAAATACCATTAAACATTTTCATGCTGGCTTGTAAGACCCTCTGTAATCAAATTATTGGTCCCCACAGTACACATAGGGATCAAATCATACTGTAACCTCCCATGTATAAGCAAATGAAGCACACAACCCATATAAAGTCCTCAATACTCATCAATAACCCACCATTAAAAGAGGTTTTCAAAATCTTGAACACATGTCCATCAAAACCTTCGCAGAGTCCTGTGCTCCAGTGCTTGGTGATTTGCCAAGAATGTGTTAACGTACCTGCCCCCATATGAGCAATAACTCCTGTGGTGGGAGTGTTTGAAATGTCCTGACAGGAAAGCTTGAACTCTGGCCAAGGGAAGCTTTCACTTCCAAAAGGCTGGGATTTGTGAGCTCCTGCGGTGGATTTAGTCACACATGGCAAGCCGTTCAGACTTGTCACCATCAGATAATGAAAGCAAATGAGGAGTTCCAATCAGTGCAGGGGCCAACCAGCAACACTTGGACAAGCAGCTGAACTCCCCTCAAATTTCTGATGGGATAGGGGGAAGGAGGAGTTTCACAGCAAGGATGTTGATTGGAAGCCCATTTCCAAGTCAGACCTCTTGTTTGAAGCTACCAGGAAATGCAAATAGGCATCAAGCAAAGCAACGTGATTTGTGTTACGGTCAATATTTGCATAACACAGTTACGCATGTCTGTGTGTACTGGTGTATAGCAAGCACAGCTAATAGTCTGTAATTATGCCTTGGAAGATACACACACCAAGGAATTTCCAAAGAGTCTGACCTGGCAGAAAATGCAGTCCCAAGAAAACTGCAGCAGTTTGCTGAGACCATCCCAATGTACACTGGAGCTGCATGGTGAAGATCTGGGTCTGTCAGATAAATTGGATGGGACTCTGTCTTTTATCCAGTTGAACACATGTGCAATAATTTTTTGGCAGAAGTACAAATTTTAAATTTGGTTCCCTCAGATATGTCCATATGCAATGTTGACACTGGCTTCCAATAAACATCTCTGCCAGTAAAAACCAACTGCTAAAATATTCCTGGAAAGCAAACATGATGTGGCACAAGCCTTAAGCAAAAGGGAATTGATTAAAAAACCTGGACCAGACAATGCCCACCTTTACACAAAATGCTGAGATGACCAAAAATTCATGATTTTATTAGATCTGCTCAGCTTTTTAATGTGGAAGGAAAAGGTGATTCTGCGCTTTTATGTGTCTATATTATTTCTTGAAAGCACGCTAGCATCGGTTTGATAAAGATTTAGTAAAATACTCCGCCACTAAGGTGTCTCCTCTGTAAATTCCTGTCCCCACTGACTTCAGTTCCACCTCTGCACAAGTCCTCAGGTTATACAACAGTCTAAAAATACACAGAAATTATCATTTTCTGCTAATATTGAACAAAGATCTCAAATAGTATGGAAAATGTTAATATCTTTGAATCTGTGGAGTTTTTCTTTTTGTTTTCTCATTCCATTTCAGAGCTTTGATGTAGAATCATTCCCGGCCCCATTCTGTGTCCTCTCTGCTCCTGTCTTTCCCCTGTGCTTTCCCTACGACCAAGATTTTCTTCCATCTGGATGTTTTGTGATATTCCAAACTGTCTACAACTTGACTGGACAATATTCATTTCTTCTCACTCTTTATTTATGACATTTCATCTCAGATACAAGTGAATTTTCTGTAATGCAATAATCATCTTGTGGATTCTGCAGCATAGATGCAGTTGTTTCCAATGACATTTTTCACCTTGTGAAGTACAGGTATAAAGTTTTCTTTAGGGTGAGTATGGGAAACAAGGAGCTCATTTTACTATTGGAGGTGCAGCAATGTTGCAGGAAATGTTTGCCATAAGAATCTGGAGAGAGGGGAGAGAGACAGACGGACACAGACACAATTAGTGATGTGCATGAGGTAAGTGGGAGAGCTTGGCTCTCTGAAGGATGGGGTGTTAGGCAATGGGCTGGAGACGAGTGATTTGATGCAGGACAGCAGCTGCCTCCATTATCTGTGCGCTCCTCCTTTCCTGCAACTGGCTCCAAGGCAGCCACAACTCCCATGTGCCAAAATGATTGATGAGAGAAGATCCCATCTTCCTTTCCCCCCTATAAATGGGTTTAAGCAATTTGCTGCACGCCATCAGCTAATGAGGAGAGAATAACTGCCTTGAGCCATTAAATGAATAGATTATGGCTGACTTTATAATATCTGAGTTTTGAGGAGTAAAAAGCCAAACATAATTATCAGTGGTGTAATGCCCTCATCTTGGAAAGATCAAATACTTCTTCCTTGGAAATTGTCTCTTTTTTTATTATTATTTTCCAGAAATATTTTGCCAATGCTCCACACGTTATGGATATTTTTTCCACCTTTTTCTAGCATGAAACCTCACAAGGACTACCAAAACCCTTTCTTGCACAATGTAATTAATACTGTCACCTGTAACATTGCTCTTTTCTTTCTTGTTCTCCATCAGCTTTTCAGTGCTGTCAGTTTTCCGCATGAGTCTGCAAAATATTCCTGTCTGATGAGGACTGAGCTACTTACATTATTTTTATGTTTAAATTCATTCAATTTGCACAGAGCAATGATTGCAGAAATAATCATCCTTTCATTTAATGAGTCAGCGTTAGGCCTTTGTATATTAAGATATTAAGTTTTAAAGATAATGGAAGAGTCGAAGTGCATTTTGATTGATTCTTGACTTCTTTAATGAGAGGGGTCTCTGAAAGATTAATTTTATACAAAGTAAAACATTCATTACTGTAAGAATTTCATCTTTTCAGACTTAGGCTTCGCAAAGTTGAGAGGATTTATTTATTTTCACTCATCTAAGAGAAAATAAATCTGCTACATAGAAAAATCTATCAAAGCTTTTAGAATAAAAGTCGACTTACACGCTCTGTGCAATGGCTTTATATGGATTTTTATATGTTATTGATCGTATTTATTTAGAAAATATAACAATATAAAAGCTTAAATAAAAATAATAAGAATAAAAAAGCTTGTCAGCAAATTGAAAAACAAAGACTACAGCAAAGTTTCCAGGAGAGCAAAGTGTAGCTTCTTCCTGACATCTAGCAGTGAATGCCAGTTCTTTCCCATGACAGCCACAGAGGAACGGTAAAACAAAGAGTAAAATACACAGACAATAACAATTGCTTACTGTTAATGCAGTCTCTTACTTCATGGTGTGACAAGGTGACATGGTGCTTTGTTCACTGTTTCTCGGTGGAGACAATTTTTTTTTCTATGAGTCTTGTGTACCTACGTTACCTTTGATTGATCAGCATGTAAATCAAATGACGTTATCATAGTTGCAAAGTCTCTTTTCTCCTTACTACGTTCCTTCTCTGCAAGCTCAGGTAAGCTTCTACATGAGGAGGAATCTCCAGGGTGGAATACACAGCACAGGTGAAAATACACAGAAAACTTTGGCTTGTCTGGTGCACTTAGCATATAGCCAGAAACAGGAGAAGCCATTTACGAAGCAGGTTGCCCATTACCTGGAAAGGTTTGTTAGAACATTTCAAGTGAACGTGAAGCTCTGATTCACCTTCATTAGCTTGTGCCCAGAGGGGAACTCGACATTGTTGAGCTGCAGTAGTGTTATCCATGTAAGGATATGTGTCTACACTGCATGAAGGTGTGACTTGCTAGACTAGAAACCACAGGCTATGACAGGCCAAACTCTCAGGTTATATCTCACTCTAATCAAAAGTATGACGGAAATGCATGCAGCCATACCCAGCTGAGCTTTCAACACTTTTATCTGCCTTCAGAAAAAGATCCAGCTCAAGTTCTGTGAGATTTTATAGACCTCCCCTCCAAAGTCTTAAGAGCAAAACTTTTCCTGTAAACTTTAGAGTGAGAGGTAGAATACCTTTTTACTGGAAAGTATCCAGACAAAATTTGCTGAGTCAAAGGATAAAAGATCATATATAGCCTCATGGATGCAAATATGAAGCTCTCAAAAATGTGAAGCTGCTCCTAATAAGTTCAGACTCACCTGTAGTTCAGATGAAAGCTTGACTTTAGGGTGTTTATCCAAATTAAGTTCTAGTGACAGCTATTCAATGTCATAAGAGTTTTGCATTTACCTTTTATATTAAAAAATGACCTAAAATGTTTTGCAAAAACCTTTTATGTTAGAAAGTCTCACCAAGATAACACTGCTGAGCACCACTGCACTAGTTCAAGACCCAGCTGAGAACCTGCACAGAAACACAGAAGAGCTCTGGCCTTCTGAAAATAGATGACATTGTAAACAGACAAGACAAATGTAATTCTGGGAGGAGAACATTTGCAAAGGTGTAACCTGCAGGGCTGTATTGGACAAGTCAGGAACAGAGACAGCAAGACTTTAAGAACAAGGTCCATTGAAGTCAAAGAGTTTTCCACAGACTTCAATACAGCCAGCATTTCTGCCCAGAATCAGCTGAAAAAGATAGAGTTTCCAATATTTACTCCACACTTTCAAAGCTTTGGAGTGTAATGGTGTTTGAATTTACTCATTTTCATGCTTGAGCAGTCAAACGCAAAAGAGAACATATATCAGCAAGTGACACTAAAAGAGACAGCAAGCCAGTTGTTGTACATCAAGTGGTGCAAGTTGGTATATTTGTGTGTATTTCTACCTTGTTACTCGCAACTACACTTTCCAAGAACTTCAGTCAGCAAGTCCTTAACACCAGCACCTCAGTGTTCAGCATTACTAGCTTAAAATGATAACACTCTCACCTATAAGAGCGTTTAAGGGTCTTTTGTCTTACCATTTGTATTTAAAGCTGTAGGACTGATTTGAGCCATATTTCAATGTTCTTGTCTTCACCCACGAGGAGAGAAACCATAAAAAAAATTAAAAGAAAGAAAGAAAAGGAAAACTGAAACAAACCTGAAAATCTATTTAGAAATGTGAGATTCTTACCTCCCTCAGAACTCCAGCATCCTGCCCTTCAAAAGGAAGTTGAAGTGTCACGAAGTTGAGAAATAGCATTGATGAGGCAGAGGAACACAGCAAGGCAGTAACAGCAATGGAGGTTTCTGCATGAGTAGAATTAGTGTAGAAAGAACATAGGTTTGATTTTGGCACTGAGAGCTATTTAGAAGTTCTCACCATGAAAAATGATGTCCTAAGACTGAATCAGCTGTCCATGTGAGCAATGGGTTCCTTCTGCCCAAATACCTTCACTGGTCCCCCTTCTTCGTTGTTATATTTGAATTTGTTCAAGATTTTCTAAGAAAACTGGAAACAACTTTACATACAATTCAAAGATTTTTGCTTACTCTGCTTTCCCAGGGAAGCAAGGCTTATGTGAACTTCTTGAATGCATTTTGCTTCATCCAAATCTGACAGCAGAGTAGAGCTCTTAAATGAAACATGTTTTTACAAGAGGTCTATATAAAATACATATTGAGGCTGCATACAGCATGGAAAGCCATTTGTTCAGAATTAATGGCATTAATGGCGTTTGGCTTGTTTTGTAACTGCCCAGTCACTCCTGCAGGTCTGGACCAGCTGCATGCACCCTGTGCTGTTGTCTCTTCCAGGTCAAATAAAAAGAAGCAGGGAGGGGTATCACACTTCAACCAAAAGACTTCTTCACTGAACTCCTGCTCACAGAACTATTTCCTCAAATAACTATTTTCAAACATTTCTGGTATTAAACTTCATATTTTAGTGTAATGGCAGAGCATGTTCTCCTCTAGCTATGCACACAGTATTTTTTCACTTTTAAATTCTGCTTTTGGGCTACCATCTTCCACATGTTACAGTGAGCAGAACTCTGAAATATACATCTGTGGGACACACCACTTTGCCATTATCATTTGAGCTCACGTGCAGAGTGAAACAGAAAAGAAATATCTCTATGAGCCTTCAGAGATCTAGGATACATACACAACAAAAAAGATCATCATGTGGTAACATAAATTGAGCATTTGTCTAAGAGATCACTGTATACTACAGTGCAGCATTTTCAGTCAGGATCAGGTGCCTGAGGCTATATGGTTGCTGTGTAAAAAGCAGCTCCACGCCTTGTGAAAGCATGTAACCCCTATGACAAATGGGAAATTATTACACAATAATTATATGCCCTTGCAAGACCTGATTGCTTTAAAAAGCTGGTACCTCTCATGACAAAATATGTCTCCTAAGATTGTTATCAGGTGGCTCACACTTTAACAGCCACTCAACTTGTGCCCTCCCTTTAAAGCTGGCAATGTGATGAACTTCAGCGGCCCTTGTCCATAGATTTTCTCTAAATAATCTCAAAGCACCTGCAGAAGAACAGCCCAGTGTCAGCAAGCTGACGATGGACAGGATGCAAAAACGGCCACAGACGAGGCTTCAGAGATCTGACTCCGTACCTTCTCATTCACCTGTAACTTTGAATAAACACTTCTATTTGAGCTTTCTTAGCTACTTCTGTCCTTCAGGACAAATATCACAACACATTTCTGGTACTCAGTGCAATAGTGTCCATAGCTCAGACATACATATAGAGCTTCGTGTACTATGAGTAAGGAATGGTAACAGCCCCACTGCCACTTGGAGCTTCATCTATATGTGTTAAAGGGGCTCATCATCACTATCCGATTAAAATGGGTTGCAGCTAATCAGAGGCAATGAAGTTGCTGAGGAGGAAGTGCTGACATGGGGAAAGAAAGTGATTAAACATCATTAGCCATCTCCTATGTTATCAGAGTAGGCTCCCTGTCTGAGCCAGGTTAACTCCCACTTTCTCACTGATGCACTGGAGGATGTTTTCTGAAGGATTCAGCTGCATGGTAGCTTCTCTTACCAGTCTGATACATCCAGCCAGGACTTGCAGAGACTCAAATTCCCCACGTGCAATCTCTTTCAAAGTACTTGAAAGTATTTTGTTTTCTTAGGAATCTCATGTGATTTTTTTCTTTTTTAATTAGGTGGGCTTAGTCCAGTCTTTCAAAGGTCAAGGAAGGACTGAAATCTGGGGAATTTTCCACCATTATATCCTAGTATTTTGCTAGAGAGATCTGTTAAGCACACACTACAGCACAAACGCTTCGAATAGGGTCAGGGCCCTGTTGTGTCAGGCAACATATACACAGAATAAAATAGAGTCTCCATCCTTCAAAAAATCGCAAAGGAGAACCAAGAAAAAGTAGAAGCTCAGCACAGCAAAGAGTATTTTGTAATTGCAGAGCCGCTCAGAGTCCTAGGCCAAACCTAATCCAGGATTTGAACCAAATTAAAGCTATCTCAGTTCTCACCATGTCCCACTATGGGAAGGTGTCACTCATGCCAAAACCAACCTCAAGTTGCCTGAACATGGCAGAGCAGGGGAAGAGCTGAGCTCCCACCACTTACCGCGTTGGTAGCACTGAGTGTACCGTGCTTGCAAGAGGGGCAGCAGGCACTCCACTCTCTTTTTCAGACTGCTGCTTTGGTAAAGGGCATTGCTTAGCAAACACATCCGTGCTTCTCATTCTTGGTAGCTAACACATAACCCAATCATTTAATATGTGAGGATCTGAGACTGTACACACATTATGTCTTTAAATGTAAGTGTAACATCTATTCCTTTAACAGAAGCACACATGATCCCTAAGTTCCTACTTGCTTGGCCCTTACATTATTCATCTATTTGCAATCCATATCAGATCTTATATTAAAAGAGCATGATGGTTGGGAGCAATAAAATCTCACTGAAGAGATCAAGTTAGCAGTAAATAAGAAGCCAAGACAGGAGTTGAAGACAGTGATTCATTCTGGCAATGGAATGAAATGGCGCTGAATTAAAAGAGCCTGTAAACACATTCTGAGATTTTACAGTCTCACACTTCTGTGATTTCTAATTTGGTAGAGTATTTTCTAAATGCTGAGATACATCCTGCCAGTGTTAGTATTCACTGTTAGTGTTATTTATCAGATATTGGCATCTAATGAATGCTGTGAACACAAATGGACAAAGCCTCAGTGAAATCAGGTAAGGTTAAGTAAAGTCAGAGGAGCTCTACTGATTTACATCAACTGATAATCAGGGATAGTAAACTCATATCTACTTCAAATCATCAGGAAAATGTTGCAACTCCTCACAAACAGTTCCCAGCTGCATCCACCTAAATGCAGTGTGATGCTATTTTCCCTATACACAATAAACAGCTGTGCAGATTGCAAATGAATCTCCCACATCCCCCTTCAAGCACTAAGTTACCTGAAAGACCAGAAACAGGTTATACTGTTTTTTTTCTAAAAAAAAAAAAAAAATCTTGTATAGGGTAAAAGCTCACTCTTACATGAAGTTAGAGGGTGTAAGGACACCAAAATTAAATCCAGAATAACGCAGTTAATCTTTCACTCTACTCCATGTTGTACCAGGCAGCACCATTTTATTTTTAACATTTTTAGGCAAGCCAGAACTCTAATAATAGATGTTGTAAGTAGTGCTGGAACGTGAACTCCCTGCACAACCTCCACCTTCCTGCTCTGTCTTCAGGTTTTCACCCAGCCATGATGTCTATAAAACCCTCTTTCCCAATAAGCAGAGAGATTGACTTATTACTCCCACAAATTGTACACACGGGTTAGCATATGTGAAAACATGCCCTTGCAACCATTAATCCATCTGCCCTCCATGTTCCGCTCCTGTTTCACCCACTCACTTTTCAGATTAAAAGTACTTTGGGGGGAGGGAGAATATTATCTCTCAGGGGAAGATTGATGGGCAAAGGAGCCAAAGGATGCTGCAGCTCCACCCCAGACTGCCTGGGGGAGGGACTGTTTATTCTAGCCTTGCAGCTGAAAACTACTCCCACCCTCCCAATCTAGCCCTTCTGTCTGCAATGTCTGTGCAACCTATTGAAATTATGAGATCTGGTATCAGAATGTTAACACTTAAAATTACTTTTTTTAAAAGAGTATTTAATAGGTAGACATAATTGCAGTGATAGCTCTGAAAATATTTAGTCTTACCTATAGACTCTGCTGTCAGAGTGGACTTTTGATGGCAAAGCCAAAGCTTGTGAGCTTTGCTAAGCTAAAGACTTGTGAGACTATTAATGCCATCAAAAAAGCAGACATGGTCCCGGATTTGTGTTTTTGTTTGTTACATATCGTGGAGAGTTGTCCCCTACAATAGCAAAAGGCTAAAAGTACCTCAGCAGTAACAATGACGCTTTTTGATAAAACATTGTTCATTTTGTATGTGTCACAGTTGGAAGAAAACCACATTAAAAATATCAGAAATATCTCTCATTTGTTTTCAGCTGCCAGGATTCTCCAGGATGCAGCACGGGCATCTGGATCTGAATCTTTCATCAGTAAAGCTGAGCCATGAGACATAGGGCCCTCCTCACACAGCCCTCTGGAGGATCATGCATTGCCATCCACTGAAAGTGTTCACAGAGAGCAGAACATTAAAAGAGACCAGACTGGAGCAAACCCACCTTGCAAAGCAATAAGGATGCTCCACAACTTGGTCTCACAGCAAGTATTTTAGTGCACCAAGGAAATCAATCAAGCTATCCTCAGTAGAGCCTGAATGGCACAGGACTGGTGTGAAGTGTATGTCACTTACAAATAACATTTCCTATCTCTTAATTCTATGCAATCTTGAAATTCAGACCTCGTTTACCAGCAGTCACACTAAAATCCTCAGATTTTTAAAGTTCTTCTACCTACAATCTAGCATTGTCAGTTCTCTATGTATTGGAATTTACGTGGGTCTGGATTTTTCCTGCAAAGCTTGAGTGAAATATAGAGCTTTTCATTGAGTTTAGTGCCATAAAAATGAATGTTTGAGTTAAATAAACCCCCCAAGGTGCAAATTCAAAATCAAGTTAACGCAGTATAATAAGTTTCTAAGTGTCAGCTGAACCACAGTAACTGCCCACATACTCAAACACAGCCTTGGGCAAAGGTGCAGCAACATATTGAAACAGAAGAACTTGAACTGCATTGTCTGAGCCCAAAGTAAACTCTGAGAGGAAAACAAAAGTATGAGATGAATATCTGCACAAACTCCTGCATGATTGGTCAATACAAGTATAAGTGATTTTAACAAAGGAATCATCCCTTCCAGCCTTGTGCGCTATTATTATTTTTCCCAGAATAGAGTTATATTAGGGTTGGTTGAAATATGGGACATAGAACCACAAATATTTTATTTTTACCATCAGCATTAATATTGCCTCATAGGCGTCTACATCTATAGATACTACTTTGTATGCTGTACAAAAGCAGTGGAAAAAAACCTCTTCCTCTGCACCACTTAGAGTTTTATGTTAGGAACAGCAACCAACTCCAATCTTCATCTTTTCTGGCAAGCCCTGCAGAAAGCTGTAAGAGAAAAAGGAAGAGGAAAACAGAAAGCACTAACAAAGCTGACAAATCCCAACACCATCCTCCTCTCTGTATTTGAGGCTCCTCCAGATCAGCTGTAAACAAACCCAGCAGGGAGACAGCTCTGTGAAAGTCTTAATGGGGGATATTTAGCTGCAGGCTGATGGAGAGTGAGGGAATAATGTCTGTGTTACTACATTTTGATTACTCAGAGCATTTTCTTTGACACCTGAGCAACCGAGTCCTTTGGAATTCAGAGGAAAGAGAAATGTGAAGGGTACTTGGGACTGATGCCATTGGAGTTTGGGAAATAATTTAGAAATAAATTGATAATAATAAAGACAATGAGGTAAACAAAAAACTGGGTGAATGGCCAGTCCCAGAGGGAAAAATGTCTAGTTGATGGCCAGTAAAGAGTGGAGCAGCCCAGGGATCAATAGTGGGTCTGGTCCTGTTTAACATCTGCATTAACAGTTCAGACAGTGGGGTAGAGTGCCCCCTCAGTAAATTCAGAAATGACACAAAACTCAGGGCAAACTATCACCAACAGGATGGGAGGTGACCCTTCCCCTCTACTTAGAGTTGATTAAACTGCACCGGGAGTGCTGTGTCCAGTTCTGGGCCCTCCAATAAGAGAAACATGGGCGTATTGGAGAGAGTCCAATGTAGGACCACCAAGAAGGTCAAAGGACTGGAATACCTCTCCTGAGGTGAAGAGAGTATGAGAGAGCTGGAACAGTCCAGCCTGGAGAAGAGGAGGCTCAGGATGATCTCATTAACATGCATAATCACCCAAAGGGAGGCTGCAATGACAACAGAGCCAGGCTCTTCCATTGGTGTCCAGTGCTAGGACAAGAGGCAATGGGCACAAGCTGTAACACTGGAGATTACATCTGAACTTCTGTGCTGTGCAAGTAGCTGAGCACTGGCACAGATTGCCCAGAAAGATTATGGAGTCTCCTCCCTGGATATTTCCAAAACCCACTTGGACGTGGTCCTGGCTCCCTTCTCTGGATTTCCCTGCTTCAGCAGGGGTTGGACAAGATGGCCTCCAGAGATCTTTTCTAATCTCAGTCATTCTGGGACTCTGTGGACTGAATTAATCATGACTACTTCGTCGATTTTTTTTTAGCTTGCCTCCTATCCTCCTCTAACTTCTGATGAATTACATTGGCAGCTATGAGCTTCTTCTGGGCCCAGAATCTGGAAGCATCTGTTCCTGAGTAAATGAGGCTCCTTCCCATTGTGTTTGCAATCAGAAGAGCAGTGAGACTGAAACACAGAAAGACTGATGTGTCAAGGTTGTTCAATGGTTTGTCTCATGGAAACTCATTGAAAGATCCAAGGTCTGGACTCAGTGTAGAAAGTCTTCTTCATGCTCTTCTCCATAAATGCATTCCCAGTGCATTTATGCTAAAGGCTTAGCAAATTAATGTTTATATGGTCTCATCTCAAAAATTGCTCAACTATCCATGTCTACATTTTCCTACTTTCCGCAATAGATGGATAAATCCATCTAATCTGTCTCTTGTAATTTTAATGCACTCATTACTGAAGGATTTATTCCAGGCAATATGGCTCGTCTATCTATGTGCTATTATCTGATCTAACATCCGGAGGCCAAATTTTTATGAATCTGAATATAGCCAAGACTGAGCACATTGTGGTTTCAATCAACTTGCTCTTTTCCTCTGGAATGTATTTGTGGTGACATTTCCCTTCTGATTATCATCGTCAAGGAAAGCCCTACTATTTAAACAACAGTTGTAAAAAACATTGGAGTATAATTATTGAAGGTCACTCTGGGACTGTATGCAGGCATCAAAAGGCATTGTGGCTTTTGCATCATTCCTTGTGAACTGAGCTTCCTATGCTGATCATGGAAACTCAGTCCTTGCATCCTTGGACAGACTCAGAGGAAGGAAAGATGATTTGCTTCAACAACTCAAATCCTTCTTCTGATTTTGAGTATTTTTTTGCGTCTTCAAGGCAATATAGGCGGAAAGTCCATTGTCTATTTAGCCAGTCCTGGGATATGACACAACTTCCATAGCTACAAATAGTTGTTCATAAAACTTTCCCATGTTGGCCTTCTACCCACCCAACTGAAGGATGTGACACTTCTTTATTGCTATAAAATCTGAAAACTCTGTTCTCATTATCACGAAAACAACTTTCACTACTCACTTGTGCAACCTATAGCAAAAACAATGGAAATCATCTAGAAAGAGCAAATGGGATGGTATACGCAGTGTTCCTCCAGTCAAGGAGGGTTTAGTTGTGGAACCTGAGACTGAAGTCAGTACTATATATGTAGACAGCCCTCTGGGGGTCTCCAGTACATTACCTGCTGCTTGACGATAGCTGTGTTAAGCCCTCTAATGGCTAATGACAACCGAGACAGGTTTACACAAAATTGTGCTACTATCCAGAAAAGCCCTTTGCCTCTTCCTCATGTAACAATAGAAGGATGACTTGGTGCCAATCTCTCCTCAAAATTCTAGCAGAAAGAAAGCAGTTCCAAGGCTGAATTTTTCAGTAGTTGCGTGACTCTGCTGCTGGCAAATCATTCCATGCTAGAGCATTGCGGGGTCGCTCTTAGCCTGGCAGGGATTAATTCTTACATATTCGATGACTTTTTTAGGACTTGAACTACTTCTGCATCAATCCAGCACCAATGTTGTAACAGCCTTAAAACTTACTACACACCAATCTTAGATCTGTTCTCCTGCTTTTTTTGCCAGTATTTATGAGATGGAGGTGTAAAATTCTTGCATTTCAAAGCACTTATCACAATATCCATCAAAACAGAGGTGTACTCACCCACAGCTTCTGAGAACATGAGAACATTCTGCTTAGGCGTTTATGACAAAGTCTAAGGTTCTTTTTTTTTTTTTCTTTTTTGTCAAACCCAAAATCATGGGAAAAGTCTGCAACTTGATTGTTTTTCATGGAGCTGAAAAATTCTGTGGAGTTCACTTCCAAGTCCCTGGCAATGAGCAGCTTGTAGAGTGGTATTAAATGATGTAAAGGCCCCTTCTGGATTTAAAGTCTGTATTTGTCAGAAATTGTCAACTGTAAGTTAAATATCATGACAGAACTGCCCAGGCAAAGGTTAAAAGTGAGTTTGTAGGTCATCAAGGGAAATGAGTCAGGGGATTATATAAATTTACACCAATTGGAAATCTGACCCAGGAGGCGACCAACTACACTACCTGAGAGAGAACACCTCAGGTGATCTGCTGGCCCATTGCTCTTTGTAAGAATAAATTTAACCCCAAAAGGAGTCAAAGATTGTAAATACTTTGTAAAATAAGCAATTTGTAGAGTGACATTTATGGTTAACAAAAATACACAAATGCAAGAAAGGAGTTCCAGGCTAAAGAATGAAAGGAAACACACATGTAAAGTTTCTGCCCTGTTTCTTTGAGTTGAGCTATATTTAAAACAACTGGTAACATTATTCATTATCAGGAAGAATCAGGAGATGGGCTAATGGAGGAAATTAATGTCCATAAGGCAAAGGCCACTGGCTTCCTTTTGCTTAAGCACAGCTGAGAAAATATCACAATAATGTTATCTCTCATGCAAGCAAACAGCTCTGAAAATGGCTACCTCTTTCTTCAGAAACCAACTGCCCCAGGAAACTATCAGTCTGTCTTCAGGTCCTCTATAGACTCTTTCACCATAGCACTTAAGCACTTCCCATGTAAATTAAGCATGCTTGAGTCAAGAATGATACTGAAATTACCACAAACAGTGATAGAACCTCATTTTTCAGATAAATAAATCAGTAAGGAAACAGTGATTCTCTTTTATTTGTGGCAAGTAGTCAAACACCCATTGGATAAAGCTGAAGAACATAGGCTGACTAATACTATATGTAGATATTCTTGCCAAAAACATGTGTTCTAAGACTTTTAAGGCAAGAGTGGCAGCACATTACATTTAGCCGTGAGGAGCTCACTTCTCAGCAGTGCAGCACACGGAAGGTGCCTTTGCTATGAGCCCATTCCCAGGCTGTGTGCTCATGGGGCAGAGCCTGCTGCTGCCCAGCACTCGGAGCAGTGCTATGCAAGGATGGAGCAAATAGGAACAAATCATGCTTATGGCTTCCAAAGAAGTGGCTTTAATGAATTTGCCTTGCAGCAGAGATTTCAGTTCTGTAGGGTGCTTTTTCTGTAAGGCTCTGCTGCCTCCATGACAGACAGATTCACCCCACTGAAAAAAACAGCAGGCTTCCTTAAGTGAGTCCCACACACAAGGGAGAAAGAGGCCAAAATTAGTCCTGCCAGAAGCAGTCACAATTCTCACAGGAGAAGAGGAAAGATATAGTACTTACTACCAGGGCTCTGTTTTGCATAGAGATTTTAGGCACAGGAAGGTAATGTTTGAAGAAAACATCTCTACTGGAAACCATGAGACAAAACTGAGATAGCACATAAAAAGAAAATTACCTTTGGCTGTACTAATTTGCAAATGCTACTGGAGAGAAATCCTCTTTCAGGAACGGGAAATTGCAAAAAGAGAAGTGCATGGAAAATCTTTCATGAGAAAAGGGATTTAAATGATCATGTGCATAAGAAAACAAATGAATAAAGGCCACTTAACTAAATTAAAAAGTAGGATATGCAAAACTACTCAAGGAAATTACTCTTTTCACGCCATATGCAGTCAAACCATGGGATCCAAGCTTATAGGGCAACCTAGGGATCAAAAAACTCAAACACTCAACTTGATTGGACATTCATATGAGTAACAAAAATATTTGGAATTACAGAATATTGAAGAAGACAAAATTTTGGAAAGAATATCTGGTCTGAAATGTAAGCTCCTACAACTTAGTCCATCTGTGAGGAACCTTAGGAGAGCTACAAGAGCTTAATACAAATTGGTGAAAGCTTGAAAGAGGAACAGCACAACTGCCTGTCCTGTGCCTGTACTGGGATGAAAAGCAAATGGACTGCTGACCAGCGAATTGGATAATTGGTCATTCGGTCTCCTACCAGCACTTATCCACTGAATAAGTTCCCTGTGCCATATACACCTTCTCTAGACAGACTAGAAGATTCCATTTGGGATGTCAAATTTTAGTTTTTCAGATTCTTGGTTTCAGAGGAGTTAGTTTGTTGGTTTGTTTTGCTTGTTGCTTTGCTTTGCTTGTTGCTTTAACTGAGACTATTGAACGTCTCTAGGAAAAGCACTCTGTAAAACAGGGATTTATACTGTATAAGGGTGGGGCAGAATTTTAGAACCAGCATTTCCTTACACAGTGATATTCACCATACATTTTTAATCTTAGTCCATTCAAATCCTCAGGAGAAAACAAGACACCTCTACTGCATTCAAATTTTAACATTTCAAATTTTATCAAAGTAGTAGAGAGAAAAATTTCTCCCCACCTAAAACTTTAAGCAGCACTGAGACTGTGCCAAAACTGCTGCAACAATTCTTCATTTGCTTTAAGGTCCAGCAGTGATTTACAGGAAGGTTTTTAGCAGTTCGTTTGGTATCCAGTACATTCTACAAAACTTACATGCCTGCTAGTGCTGGTTTAGCTTTATAGCAGTTTTTCTGATTCTTGTTGCCTAAACTGAATATGAATTAATAGAATACATTTATAGTTTTTCTGCTTCATTTCTTACGATGACTTGGTATTGAGTTTTGGCAGTCAGTAAAATACCATCTAATGGTAGCCACAGAAAACAGCACCTATGAATTGCACTATACAAAATAATAAGGGATTACTTTCTTTAATGAGATGTTACTATGTATACATATAGGTGTATATATATATGTAAACACAGGCTCACACACATTTGTTTAACAATCCTTCTTTGCAAAAAATATCCATTTCCCATTAGATCAAAATTAGGTCAAACTGATTAGCCACTACCTGTCCGACATGCACAAGCAGGTTCCTCTACTGCTGTTACAAAATTAAAACTGTGCACGTATTAGTTCTGAGAGTATAAATGTTTGGGATTTCCTTGCATTTCTACAGGCCAGGTCACCTTGCTACCCCAGCAGATGATATGCAGCAGGCAGGCATGCTGCCACCATGAGAGAATAGGACTCTTTGTTCTGTTTTATTTAGCCAGTAAATTCTTTGACTCCTTCACACATTAGCTGGGCACATCGCTGGCCCTGGCTGGGACCCCTCAGCAGTGCTGCAATGCCAGCAGAGCAGCCAAGATGCAATGGAAGGGAAACGAGCAGACGTGGCACACACTGAGCTAGTGAAGAATGATGCCCACAGGATCCTCCTTGCCATGTAACCACCCCTTTTAGTCATGTGTCCTTCAGGGTAGGCAGGAGTGGGTTTGCATGTGATCAGAAACATTCCAGGCACCTGATGAATAATAACATCTAAGTAATTTCAGGAAACTTGCAACTTGTGGCTATTTTTTTACTCAGATTTGGTTTCTTTCTTTAATAAACAGATATAGAAGACTGCTTCAAGATCTGGGCTCTCTACATTATTCAAGAGGGCATATCTCTGATGATTGCTCCTGGATAGTCATTACAGTTTCTTCAACATTAAATGCCTTAACAACCCAGCAGCAACGTAATATCTGACATACATATATAACATGTCACCAGAATATACCTCTAAAAATAATTTTTCTAAAGGGTTAAAGAATCAACATTCTTCTTATAGTATAGATTACCAATGGCTTTAGAGATTTAACTATTAGGTTTGGATACCTTAAAAACATAAAAGAAGCATCCTTTGATTGAGGAGAAAAAGGGTATCTTTTTGGAAAATCAATAACTCTGAAATTCTGGCTTTCCAGTGCTGAAGTGGTTTATGGAAATGACTGCTCTTGTGTTAGAGACCACAGCTTTGGAAACAGCTGGAGCTCTTCAAGGCATGAAAGCCTCAGCTGCTCATCACCCCCTAGCTGGAGCTGCCACCTCACAGCAAAGCCACCAGAAGGAGAGAGGTGAATGTCACCCTCAGCCAACAGAGTCAGCCAAGTCCACCAACAGCAGTTCCCACTAAACCAACCAAGTGCTCACCGAAAGAGGAGTGCTTATGATCTGGGTCTGGACACAGAAAGCAGCAGACAGCTCCAAACACACCAGCGATGGGTCCACAGGGATATTGCTCTGTTCCCTACATCAATTACACATTTCTGAAGACGTCCTAATGGCTTCTCGAAAATAGATTAAGGTGTCTCTTGATAGCATCACTTCCCCTGTTTCAAAACTGGCCTTGAGGCATGCATTACAGTAAATACAGATGGGTGATGCTTTTGCTGTTTTACAAAAAGCAATTGTGCAACCAAACTTCTGCTTTGTTATTTGGAAGAAGCACTTGGCTGCTGTTGCCAGATTACAGCTAATTTGTTCCTGGTGACAGCAATAAAAGTGTGCTACAGAAGAGGTTTATGATGGAATTAATGTGGTGGAAAGGCATGATATACAATGGAAGCTGCTTTCTTTGCAGTCTTGTACAGATGCCAGTGTATAAATTCAGCTGCTAACACCATTGCATTTTAAATACAGTACACATGCTTTGTCTCCTTCTACTTATTTATTTACTTTGGTTACATAAAATTTGGGTCATTAAGGCCACAATTGGTCTTGGTGATGTTAGTTAAAGTATTGATGTGTCATTGCTTCTAAATCTGCCTGTATTAACCAGGTACCAGATGTGCTGGGCCAGCCCTACCTGTTCTCCTCACTGATCAGGAGATGGGTATGCACTGCCAGATGGACTGAACATCACTCACAATACCAATGTTGAATGCCATGTGCGAGTACAAGAGGAAGCCTGACCCACAGAGGTGCTTTATGAGATGCACACATTGTAGATAATACATTTATTGGCAGTTATTTCTGCAAGATTTAACCTGAAAGATGACAGAGAAAGGTCTGTAGGTACAAGAGAGGAAGAGAAAAATTTAATTAAAACAAATACAATGGCATTTTTTAAGCATGTTGAAGATCCTTTGGGAAGTGTATACTTCAGGGACTTGCAGTTGTGCCTGTTTAACTCAATCCTCAGATACACAGGTTGAGCTGGAGTCATCTTTGGTGGTGGCTGAAGTGCTCAATCTCCAAAGGAAATGTGTAACCTGCATTGTCACCCATCCCATGTGCATGACAGCACCCCCTCAGTGCCTGCTCCAGGGCAAAGGGAATTTAATAACTTAAATTAGTCCTGAATTAAGACTGTTCTACCAGTTCTTTGTCTGTGTAGGTAGGAAAAATAACTGAACAAATCTCTTTTGTCTTTATTAAACTAAAACTGTCACTAGATCATTGAAGGGTCACGCATACCCACCAGCAGGTTACAATCAAAGAAGGAAGCTTGAGAGAAACAGCATAAGAATACAGGTTTTAATTTCCTCATCAAAAGGAGGGACAGAGAAAAAGAAATTAATTGTCACTGGAAAATGTGAGGTCAGTTTGTTTTCAGAGTTCTTTCTCATTCTTATCACAGCAGAATGTCCTACATGCTGGATTAGTGTTCCTGGAATTATATCCGCTCTCCAGTTGCTCTTATGCTATTTCTTTCTAAACAAAGCACTCATTTAGTTAAATGGTTTATCAATTGCATAGAGAGAGTGATGGCCAAAGCAGCTCTGCCAGCATAAAAGCTAACCTCCTCCATTTCCTCATCAAGTTTGTAATCACCTTGCAGGTGGTCACTAGAACCAGCACAGGGAGTATCTCAACTTCTTGCAGCAACTTAATTCCCCAAAAGCCTGATAAAACAAACCACCTGATTGCACAGCTTGGCTGATGGAGGCTGGTGCCCACTCTGCCCAGGACAGCTGCAGTAAGAATGGCTGATGAGTGCACAGCCCTCACCAGGAACAGGCACTCCTGCAGGGGACATCTGACTGTGCTGTTTGGTAATGCAGCACTCCTGTAATAAAAGGCAGGCACAGCACTTGTGAATGGCCATTCCCTACCCACCATCCTTAAAATATATGTCTCTTTTTTTTTTTTTTTTTTAAAAAAAAAAAAAACCTAATATAAGCTATTAATTCAGTGTTTGGCATATTTATTTTATATAATGCTTTGGAAGACTTAAGTGATTTAAGTCATACTCTGAATCTACTTTCTGTATAAAGTTGTGTTATATATTTACTTGTCTTCTGCATCAAATAGACTTGATGTGAGGAAAAATTACAAACTCTCTGCTAAAAGTAAAAGTCCTCTGTTACAGAGGCAAGTTCAGTGATCAGCTCAGCTACATCTGAACTCAGCCATCAACAGAGGCAGAGTTCAGGTCCTCTGCTATTTAAAAGGTATTTCATCTGCCAATGGAGGAAGAGAGACAAAAAAATAATATCTTATTTTTCAAAAAGCTGTCTCTTCCTCACGCCACCTGATTCATCACCCTGGTGTACTATGCTAAATAATGAGACTGTTTTCTTTAGAAAAGGTGTTTTCGTTTTTTTTGTTTTTCTTTTTTTCCAAAACCCAATTACTTTTTTCTTGTTATTATTACACAGGATTCAACTGCCATTTTTAAACATCTCTGCAGAGAGCAGATATCTGTGGTAATTCACCACAACACCAATAGGTAATTCCTATTCAGAATATGTGATTTATAGCTAGGAGATATGACAGCGTTTTAGGCCAGGCAGAAGCCAAACTAAACCCAGCTGAGACTGTGAAAACTGTTTACTTAATGGACTGCAGGTGTCCCAGAGACCATTTTCTCCCCACTTTGCACTTTTTATTTATTTATTTTTTATTATTGTGACTTACCCACTTTCTTATTGCAAGTTTCTAAAGGCCAGGATTGAGTCTGACCCATCAAGGTCCAGATGCCCCATAATTCAACACTGTGCTATCAAAAGTGTGGAGTCATAACACCACCCTCTGCCATGCAAGTACTGTAAGACATTAGAACTTCCAAAATTCTTTAAAAAGGAACAATTGATGTTACTAAGGAGAGGAATGGGTCCCAGAAAGTTGTTACAGAGTGCCCAGTAGGCTAGTGATTGAGCTGGGATTGCTATAAAGTGCTTCCATAATGTGCAGTATCCATGGAGCCCTGTTTGTCTCTGTATACACATAGGTTGCTCCAAAAGTAATGCTTCCTATTTATTTCCATGGAAACTACAACAAAGAGTACAATAACACTATTTGATAGAGCAAATTCTCAGCCACAAAGCACTATTTTTCAACATAGTCACCACCATTAGCTATGCATTTTCTTCAACAATGAAGAAGAGCCTGCATGCCATGCTTGTAGAAATCTGCACCAGTAGAGGTGACCCACAGTTTCACAGCTGCCATGATTGCAACGTTGCTAGGAAATGTGCATGCAGTCCATCTCTCACCAGCCCAAACAGATGGAAGTCAGAAGGTACTAAATCCAGACTTTACAGTGGGTGTGGTAGGAGAGCCCAGCCAAGATTGGCACTGTGCTCCATGGTCTTCAGACTGGAATGGGGCCTGGTGTTACTGTGTTGCAAGAGGAAGGCTGTATTCTTCTCTGACCTGACTCCGGAAATTCAAGCCTTCAGCTTTGCATTGTGATGTGGCAGTCAGAGCTGACAATTTGTCCGGGTTCCAGGAAATCCAGAAGTATCACCTCTTTCCAATCCCAAAAGACACTTTGCCCACTGAAGGCTGAATTTTTTTCTTTGATGGGAAATTCACGTCACCACTCTATAGACTGCCATTTTGACCCCATCTTGTAGCGGTGACACCACATGTCATCACCAGTAATGATGTGATCCAGGAGACTGTCACCTTCAGCCTTGTATTGGTTCAATAGGTGCTGACAAACTTGCATACGGTGCTTTTTCTGTTCCTTTGTGAACGTTCGTGGTGCCCACCTGGCACAAACTTTGTGATATTCCAACGTTGCCACCTTCGTTTTCAACGCATTGAAGCCGATATTCAGTTCCATTCACAGTTCCCTGGTTGTAATCCCCTGATTCACAAGGATGAGCTGATCGAGACACACTTCATTTTGTGGTGTGCGAGCTGTCCATGGCCATCTGCTACATGGCTTGTCTTTCACATCACTGTCACCACGCTGAAACACACCACCTCACTGTGCTGACATCCACTGTTCTCCGTAAACATTCAGAAAGCATCAGTGAATGCCAATGGATGCAGTTTTTGCTGCATAAACTCAGTTTCACACCTTTTCTTCATCCACACTTCCATGTCTGATGCCATTTTGTCAGACTGCCCCTCTGCTGCAATCTGTTGCACGATGACAAAATGCAATGGGATATTGGTGGGAAGGTTCAACCTCTACTGCCATACCACCAACATCCACCTCTGACTTCATGGACCAACATAACAACATTGGAGGCATTACTTTCGGAGCATCCCTCTGAAAGGCAGCAGCTCCTGCTGTGAGAGCACAGGTCGCTCCCTTGCAGGTCTAGGGTCTGTTCCAGTGGCTGCCACCCATGCCTGTTTTTGCTAGAGGCCCTGAATAAGTGCATGTTCTGCACTCCTACAAGTATCCCTGACTCATCACAGGCATCAAAACATGCCAGGTAATGTAAAAAAAGAACGAAAACAAAGCCTACATTTACATGTATTGCACTCACTGAACTGTTCTCTGGTATTTGTTCACTGGCCTTCCTGCAGCAGGCAAAGTGCAAAGGGACTGCAGAAAAGGGCAGAGCAGAGCCAAGTCCAGCAGAGCAGTGCCCCATCAGATGCTTTGAGTGCTGTGAAAATGAAAACTCTTCACTTTCAATCAGATTTACAGTGCCCTCTTTCCAAACAAAAACAAAAGAAAACATTTTAATGGATTCAAAAGAAAATATATTTTCAAACTTGCTCAGAGAAAATTTCAAAATGGTCAGCTTTCTTTCCTATTTGAAATGAAAGAAAAAAAATCCTGCACCGTTCCTGAGAAAATTGCCATACTACTGAGCACAGTGTACATCTTTCTGGTTACAGAGGAGCCCCTTCTCACAGGACTTTGACTATCTGCATCTCTTTCAGCCACCCACAGAATTACAGCCACATGTGCACACAACACCAGGCAGCTGTTCAGAAGGGGAAGAAAAATGCTGGTGTTTTACTGATATACACAGAAGAAGTAAAATGATGAAGCATCAGAAGCCAGTTATAGTTTCTTTGGATTAACACCTTTGCTTTCTTCTCTAATTGCCGTTAAAAACTGCACTCAGTTCCAGCCCCAGCACTGCATCTCTCTGCAGGTTGGCACTTCCAGCAAGATGCCAGATTTCCTCTGCTATCATGTTGGAAAACTAGCGTGCAGGCAGCCCTTGGGGGTCTCTAACTGAACAGAAACAAAGCCCACATGCTTTGACTGCATTGTGACAGCCAGATCATGACTTTTTTCTTGTATGTTATCTTTCAAGCCTGGCAAATTATCTTACATGCAACAGAGAATAATACTATCAGGTGATCATTTTTGTCTATTGTAGGGTATGGAAATCATACACTGTGTTAAAAGCTGCTACTGGAAATGATTGTCAGAATTATTTTAAGCAGAATAAGGTATTGCCGATCACTGATTCTCTCTGAATTGAACAAAGCTTTAGTAACTGTCAAAAAGAGCAAAAGGCTCCAAAATGCTCCATCTTTTCCTCAGGTAACTTAAATGAAATCTGAGCTGGAAGATAAGGATGTTACAAAAAGACACCTCTGCTTATGAGCAGAAAAGACTTGAATGGGTTAAGCCATATCTGGCTGAGTCCCAACAGACATAAAAATCACCTGTGCCTGCTCTGAAATAAATCAGTGTCCTTTTCTGCTGCTGCCGTTGTCTGGAAATAATGCAAATGCAATGGGCCTGCAGTGACATTGTGCCGCACTCGAAGGATACACATAATAAATTGTCCCCTAATACTGTTAAAGAGACATTTTCGTCTTACTCAGTAGCTTTTGAGGTTGAACCGTGCTACTTACTGGTTGAGGACTGTGATATGGTGTCACGCCACTCTGCTCTGTTATTCATTTAGCCTCTTATTGCTTATATGCACATTTGTTTTTTGAGTCTCACAATGAATTTTGCTGCTTACGCTCATTGATAGGGTGTTTGCTGGCACGCGGAAAAAAAATGCAGGGAGTTTTCTTTCCACTTTGTTGCTGCTGTTTTAATAATTTCTCTTCAACAGCAGCTGGAACAGATCGTAGATTCATATGATTTGGTTCTACTGCATTTATCACTGGGAAAAATGCATGGCTGTGTTAAAGGAGGACAGAAAGAATTTGTCTGCCCAGCAGGAAGCTATTGCTGTTCCATAATTGTTTGGTAAAGGGAAACTGGAATAAAAATGGAGGTAAATGGGTATTTGTGTCAATCCAATCCATCAAAATGGGTTTAACTGATTGGGGAGTCACAGCTGAGGAGCTGAATGTGAAAGCTGGCAAACCCAACATGAAATGAAATAATTACTCATTTAGTTACAACATTTTAAACCTTAAAAACTGTCTGATTGATTGCATCATCTTTTGCACCCCAAAAACTGGGTAGAACTAACAGCAAGACATTTTCTAATAATCAGAGAATAAAGTCAAGTGCAAACATGTAAGAACAGTGATAAGTAAGAGTTTAAACAGCAAGCCGCTGTTGTATTACCTTTATTTGTTTGCTTGCTTTTTGTTTTGGTATTTAAGCATCATTAAACTTCCCAAATGCCCAGTCACGTCCTGAAATTGCTGTCTGTCTTGAGCCAAGGCAAGTACTTGTGCATCCCTACAGAGAAACATCTCAGGGAACTGATCCTGTTAGAAAATAATTCAGCAGAAGAAAAAAATTTCTTTCCTCTAGGCTGGTTGCCCAATTCTCTTCCTGCCTTTGCCAGAAGAGGATGGCATGGGGCTGAGAACAAGTGCCTGTGCAGAGCAGATCCCATAGTATTGCAACCCATTGCCCATGCAACTCTCAGCATCCAAGATATTTTAAATGAATAAAAAGCCCGTGTTGGCACCTTTCTGCCTCATTTTCATGTGTGAACACAACAGACGAAACAGAGACAATGAAAACCGCTGAACCAGAGTAGTAGCAGAAAGGGTTTGGCTTCAGGCACCAGTGCTGTAAAACTTGTAAGCAATATGGTTAAACCCATTAGTCATTTTCTGTACATAAGTGTTTCAGAGGATAGGGAGCTACAGCAGAGAAAGGGCTAATGCAGCAACGTGCTGTAGATATAGCCACATTTTGGGCTGAGATTCCTAGACTATAAAGCTTGAGGAAGCCCATGGCAATTGTGTAGCCTAGCTGTTTGTATACCACAGATCACAGGAATTCCTTGGTAAATTCTTGCTTCAAGCTCTGATTTAGGATTGAACAGTAATTTTTCAATCTTTGGCACATGGACCACAGAGAATTATGTCCATAGAAACTACAAAACTGCCATGAGAAGAGGGGTTTGAAAACACTACACAAAGGTGTATTGTGTCTCTGGGGAAACTCTCAGAGATCTACATATAAAAACTAACACAAGATCACCTACTAGAACACAAATCTTTTAGAACATCTCCCAGTATTGACCTGAAATTATGCAAGGACTCACTTGATGTTTGGCTGATTTTAATTGCCATATTTCTAGCCTGATTATTCCTTATTTCAACCTTCAACCATTGGATCTGTTATAATGTTGTCTGCCAAACTGAAGAACCCTCTATAATCATATTTCTACTCTCCAAGTAGGTACTTCCAGGTCAGTTAAATCACCCTTTAACCCTCAGTAATCTAATCAGGCTGTGCTCCTTGAATCTTTCACAACAAGGCATGCTTTGTGGTCCTCCAAAGCTTCTCAATGACCCTCTCTGAACACTTTCCAATTCTTCAGTCATTCCTGAAATACAGAGCTGGACACAGCGTTGCTGTGGATGCTGCACCACTCAAGCACAGAGGTAACAGAAGTTCTCAACTTCAGGCTTAAGCATTGGTATTCATATTTGCAAGGCTGTATTAGCATTTCTATTAAGTGTCTGTAGCTCGTGTTCAGCTGATGACCTGATTTAATCCACAAGTCTTTCCAAGACTTACACTGATGGAAGATAGAGTCTTTATGCTGCAGGAATTATCTGTGTTCTTTGCTCTTCATTGTATGGCATTTTGTCTAGCTGTTCGGACTCTGAGAAACTTACGCTCTTTTCTTCCCCCTTTCCTACAAAGTCATTCCCATTAAGAGCCTGCTCTGTCTTTAAGGTGTAATCTCATGAGCTGTACAAAAGTTAAGCTTCACACGTGCAGCCTCTCCAAATACCTCCAGCACCATTCACCTTATGCTCTCCAGAGTGCTTCAAACATCTAGCACATTTTCAGTCTTTCTGGAAACAATTCATATGTTTTACATATAAAAATTACACCACAGATACTGATCTACTGTGCTTAGGCCTGTTGTAATTTTACATAAAAAATCTCCTAATATTTATGACATATGTATTTGCCTTCTGAACTTCAAACAACCTTGATTTCATTGGTAAAGTCTGGTAAATAAGAAAAGGATCAATAGTAAACATGACCACCTAGGAAAAAAAGTATTTTTGCTCATACCTGTCAAGGATATTCACATTTACAAAATGATCAGGCTTTCAAAATTCTCTTAACTCCCACATGGCTGTGTCTGTGTAACCTCAAGGTACAAGATGATAAAGAGAAACCCTAACTCAGCCCCTTGTACTTTTTCCTGTATAAAGTAAGCAGCAAGAATAGAAAGCAGGTTTATGTATCTCAAGGTTCACAAAAATTTAGCCTCTGACTCAGGGCAGGATCTTCTGGTAACATTTTATGTTCATTTCGAGAGTACTGGGACTTCACATGGGCCACACACTTCACAGTACTGCATTGCTGCAATATGTAATCCTTGCTTGTTTGTAGTCTGACCACTGCATACTCAGAATTCACTGGTTACTTCTGAACCTTTCCCAAGCCACAGCCTTCTACAGGACAGGCTGCCTTCACGCGGGGCTGGAGGAGGATTGGTGCTGTCACATACACAGAAGAATTATGCCCACGAGGGCATTTTCCTGGTCAGCCTGAAATTTAGTCTCCAGATATTTTGACCACAAGGCCATTGCAAACATTTTGGTGTAATGTACTGTTGTTTGGGATTTGTTGGTGTTCTCTGAAAGTGGCAGAAGCATTTTTATTTATATTTTGCTGTGCTATGCAAAATTACTGGGGACACTACAATTCCCTCAGTGAATTCAGTTTCTGAGTCACACAAATACTTCTCCATATCCTCTACCATGAAGAAGGTTTCAGAAAACAATAAATTGAAAAGAATAGATTAAGCTAGCACCAAAATCCTCCCTTAATTAGAGTTATTTCAGCAATTCTCAACACAAACCCTTGAAATAAAGAACATCAAAACTAATTCCTACCAGCACGAGCAATGACACATTTATATCTAAAATTACCACAAAAACCTAGGAACCTTAACTTGAGGTACATCAAATGAACACATGATGTTGTGCCATCCAGACAGCACAGTGTTTGATCCTCTACATGAATATATGCATGAGAGCCCTATGGCTCCCTGGGGACAGATTCTCCCTCCACTCGAAGCCGTTTCCAAGACTGAGATCTCCATGAGTTTGAAGCCTTCCATATTGTTCCATATTCAGCTTCCAAAGAGTTAACACCGGCTTATTAACTTTATTGAATGAGGAACAAAGTGTTAAGAACAACAGGCGACACGGGTGACAACCACACATTTCTTTAACCATAGATTCTTAAATGGCAGGAATTTCTCACTTGTTGGCCTCATGGAGCCCACACCATCATTTCACAGAGTCTGCAGGCACCTTATTTCTTTCTGCATTATTACAGGGATAGTACTAAGGTGCAGACAAAACTCAGCCAAGAACATTTTCAAAGGCTGACCTAACCCTCTACTCAAATAATCTCTGCTAATGCACTGTTCTCATCTGTGATAGCCCTGTAGCATTTAGAGCTAATTAGTAACCCTTTCAGGATGGAACCTTCCCATGAAATGCAGTCATCAAGTAATTATGCCAAGGAATAATTTGGCCAACTGGACAAATAATAGATCTTGTTGTACTTCATTATTTTTAAACACACAAGCTTACAATATAATTGCCAGTTGCATTTCTTGCTTTACACCTTTCTGAAGAAAATCATCAAGGAACCAGTATTTCAGGCTGTGAACCCACTGAGGCAGAGCCTGAGGAGACACTGTCAAGAGGCAGGGATACCACAGTCACACACAGAGGCACAACAGAGCTGAGGAAGGACTTTTGATCTTCAGTCCAAGCAGGTCTGTGGTCAAAAAACTTCAGAATTCCTAGGGTTGGTGATGAGCCTCCGCTCAATATTTTCTGTTCCTCAAACACCCTCACGATGCACCCTCACATCACAGCTTCTTGGAAAACTCCACCCTCATTTCTCTTCTTTAAATCCACATTCTTTGAAAACTCAGCATTTGCATTACTGCAGTTTTTATTCGTGGTAGCATTTACATTCTCAGCCTTCCATTCACTAGGGTAATGTCCACACCTCTTCCCAGCATTAACGCCACACAGAGTAAAGGTTAGATTAAGCCAAAGACACTGATGTATACAACAACGTCTGTATGTATGTGCAAGAAGTCCAAGACAGTTGCCCAGAAGGAGTGAAATACTTCAATTCATCTGAAAAGATGTTAACTCTTGGACTCTAGAAGTCCAGCCAACATCCTTTTCCAGAATATCTGTGCTTTGACTAACTATCTCTAAACTTTGTTACTAAATAATCACTGTGGGGGAAATTGGATATTTCTGCTGCTTTCTTCTGAGAGCAGGCTTCTCCATGTAGCAGAAAGCTCCTCAGGAAAATTGTCGTGTGTTGTTACTGTTTCCTCAGCCTTCTGAAAGGGAATAGCAGCGTTGTGCAGACAAGGAGCCATGAGCTAAAAGTGCATTGTGGTATGCCAGAAACATCAGGCACCATTCCCAAATGCTTGCTAATTTTGTCCTTGACCCTAAGGCCAAAGCTTTGAACCAGAAAATCACTGAGAACACTGAAACACACATCTCTTCACTGTATCTGTTCCAAATTGGTGTCAACAGCTGTACTCTCCAAAATTTTGCTTTGTCCTCAGAATACGGACATTTAAAATTCTAAATTGATTTTCCAAATTTTAAAGGATTTCTCTCTTAAATTTTCCAAAACTCTTTTCTTTAAAAAATAACTCATAAAGAATGTACAAAGAGCTCAGCTGAGCAGCATCAGGACAACACATACTAGTCTGAAGAACTGCATCAAACCAAACAGAAGGCATGGCCAGGAAAAAAAAAATAAGAAAGGGGAAAACAAACAAACAAATACAAATTCTGAACAAACTGGACTTCATAGCAAATACTCTGGAATGTTTGCTGAGATGTTACAAAGGGTCCTTTCTAACCATCAGCACAACTCTACCAAGGTATTTTCTACCTCTTTGGAGCCAATATATCTTTTGCATGGGTAAGAATCAGACTTAGACTTCTACTTAGCTGAGCTTTTACACACATGCCAAAACAAATTGTTGAATTACTGCCTAAGATCTTGAGCATGTTTGTAAAACCCAGTTATCAGCTGTCTTTCAGGGGAACTCAGATTGGGAGCATTAATCTGAGATTTAGCATTGGCCTAACTTCATTATTTCTAAAATCAACAGGAGACCAGTGGAGAGCTTTAAAAATCCCCTATTTACTGTTGACACCAGCAGCCTTCAGGAAAACATTCAAGGGATAAGTCTACAGCCTTTTGCAAGCAAATATAAGCTTGCACTGCCAACGTTACAAGCTGACTCTGAGTTGTGTTAACACAGCGCAGAGTCAGTATATGCAGACTCTCAAACTTATTAGCTCAGTTTCAGAAACATGATGAGTAGAGCTACAGGGCTTCCAGACTGCTAACAGTACAGTCAGAGCAAGCTTATACTTGTCCACAAATACTACATGAATTGCTCCTAGAGAGGATGCAGTTACACCTGAAAATCTATGCAGTTACACCTGCAAACCTTACAGAACTTCATAGTTTTTTCCCAAAAACCGTGGCTATAGTGGCAGAAATGAAATTCTGATTTTTCACAATAGAGGCACTGATGAACCCATAAGTCATGCTATAAGACCTCATGAATCAGATATTACTCTTGTAAAATGCATGTTTTTATGCACCACGGATGTTCTAACAGCAATTTCAGTGTGTTTGCAGAACATCTGTGCTTCAGAATTCAGGAGAAAAAGGTTTGCCATGAACAGTCAATTCTTGCCTTTTTTAATGTTGCTGTCTCCGATATCATATATGGAAGAAGATAAAAGATTTTAGAATATAGAAAAATATATAGAACAGGTTCAATTGGAAAGGACCTACGAGTGTCATTGAACCCAACTGAAATGTCTTCCTAGAGAGGTGGTTGATGCCGCATGCATGACTGTTTAGGAGACATTTGATGTTTGCACTTTGGGTCAGCTCCAAAGAAGTCCGACAGTTGGACAAAATGACCTTTGTAGGTCCCTTTGTACTGAAACTATTCTATATTTCTGTCAAAGGAACTGTTTTACTAACTAGGGAATACCATTTATCAAAAAGAAAAAAAAGAAAAAAAAAGAAAGAACAAAACAAACACCAAGAACACACAAGGCTAAATTTCACAAAAAAGTAACTAATGTTCTGGTCCAATAAGAAAGATACATCTTAATTAAACAGTCAGGAGTAGGTGGGCCTAAGCAGGATTAAAGGCAAAGGAGACTTAGTAGACTACTTGTTTCTTTAAAAAATACTGTGAAAACTATCTTGTTTAACACGTTCTCAATCCAGATTGGACTCACTTTCTTTCATCGACAATTCAGCCTGAACCCAATACCTGCCTATGAGCCCTTGGTTAAGGTCAAATACCTATATTACACTGCCCTTCAAGCAATATTGAATTGGTAAAGTATCTGTTCAGCTACAGTTATATTAGATATAGCTATTGACTTCCTTCTTTTTTATTGCACTATAAAACATGCTGTAGTGAAAATAAAGGTTTACTTTGCAACAGAGAATTCACAGACATCTATTACTGCTGACTCTTCAAATCCTTGGACATGTGTCTTGCTGCCTGTGTTGATTGAGACATTCTGAAAACCAATTAACTGTCCTTCAACCAGCCCCTGACTTGTATAATTAGTGCACTGTGGTTTATGTATCAGTGTACAGTAGATGCTAAAATAGTTGTCTGTGTCCCTTTGTGTATAACAAAACTATTAATAAAAGGTTGGGTTTCTTTCTTTCTTTCTTTCCTGTTTTCAGAAAATAGGCAGAAAACTGCCTTCCTCACAAACTGCTTTCCTTCAGTAGGAGTTGGCTGCCTCTATTTGATTTTAAAGATAATAGTGTCTCATCTTGATTCATCCCACTCTAACAACTGAAGATCCAAGTGTTCTTTTGCCAAATACTGAGGTAGTTTTGAGACTGATGTAGCATCAGGAACAAGCAATTATTTTCACTGTTACAAGCCTCAGGTAGAAGGTTTGACAAAAGAAATCTTCAATGATCATAAAGCAAATAATTAGAGGCAAAAACAGCTTCAGATTTTAAAATTCTACCTTGTTTCTAAAGTGATCCACAAAAGAAATAATCTAAAACTATTTTTACAGTGTTTTTTTTGTTTTGTTTTGTTTGTTTGTTTGTTTGTTGGGTTTTTTTGTTTGGTTGTTAGGTTTTTTTTAGATACCTGATAGACATCTAAACTGCAGAAAAAGCTCTTTTATACTCAGTCATCTTATCTCTGGTTTTGACAACCTAGCACTGATGCAAACTCCCTTGAGGAAATCTCTAGCCAAATTAAAAAAAAAAAAAATCCCAGTTAACAAAACCCAACACCATTACCAAGATATACAAGGAAAAATGATATTCCACAGTATTTAGCCTCTGAAAAGATTCAAACACAGGCAGACAAGGGAGTAGGTCAGACAAGCTGAACAGGAGCAGGCTCCCCAGGGCAGTGGTCACAGCCCCAAGCTGCCAGAGCTCAAGAAGTATTTGGCAACTGTCAGACATAGGGTTTGAATTTTGAGTGGTCCTGTGTGGATCCAGGAGCTGGACTCCATGATCCTTGTGTGTCCATTCCAACTCAGGACATTCTGTGATTCTAAAATACTAAGCTTTTGTTTTCTCTGTGGACATTCACTTACCTGGATGCTACAGATCCAGGCAGTATCTCAGAATGTTGTGACAACACACATTTATAGTATTTGTGTATCACAACATCACAAGTGGTTTTCACTGCCTGCATGTCTCAGAGGAACATGCAAAACAAGAAGGTGAACAAAATCACATATTGGTGATTTCTACCAGAGAAAGTAGAATCAGATTCACATCTCTGCTAAATACTATTTGGTGGGATCTATCCAGAAAATACAATGCTGTCTCCTAGGGTCATTTGAGAACAAGGAACATTTATGCAAATATTCAGGCTCAATTGTAAGATTTCCTTCATTTTCCTTCATTTAGAAGCAGGGCAAGGAGATGTGAAGAACTAGGGTATGGTCCCATCTTTTATGGCAAATTTAGCAATTGTGAAACAGCAATGAAATGAGGTCTCTGAAAACTTCATTCTTGCTTACAAGACAGGTGCAGACAGTTGCATAGAAATAGGGATTCCTGGTTCACTTCTCTAGGCGCAGATCTTATGCTCTGTTTGTGTTAACAAAGACAATAATTTGCAACCAACCAAAAGCAGAGCCAGAACGCGGAATTGTACAAACATTGTCACAGTCAAGCCATCCCCAAGATCTTGCAATCTAAATAGACAACACAGACGCAAGGGCAAGGGTAAGACACAAGCAGAGCAAATGACATAACAGCAGCTGCTATTAGTCCCACAGTTAGTTCCCAAGTTTATTTCACTTTTATCTCTTTCTTTGGGAATGGGAGCATGTCCAAAGAAATAATTGAAATGGAAGTGAAGAGGCTGAGATGGAGGAAGACACAGAAGACATTTCATGCAGGAACAACTACTCCAGTCTGTAGATATCCCTTCAAAAGATTGCCAAGCTCATCAGGAATCACAGCAAACACTACTGTAGTTCACAGAAGCCCCAAAACTGCAGTGAGACACAGTCTAAGCAGGAGGGAAGAAGAGTAGCACACTCAAACCAAGAGCTAAGAGCATGCTTGAGTCTAAATGTCAACCCTTTCAGAGAACTTGTGAGTGAACCAGACAAGTTCCACTTCTGACCTTTGGGCTACTGCAAATCAGAGAGGCATTTCCTTTCCATATGTGTATAGATGCTGAAAAACAGAGCATCTCTTTCAATATTGAAAAAAATGTATATAATTTAACCACTTAACAAGTGTTAATTTACAGTAAATTGTCACAGATAAATCAGGTAAGACATCCTGCAAATACTGTCCCTCATGCATTGAATTGGCTGGGACCAGATAGCATTCTGATGCAGATGCAAGCCAGGTATGAGAGGTGCCATGTACTGCCAAGAAATCCCTCTATCCTTACAGTGGGACATGCTCTCAGATGTAAACACTTGCCTGTTGGACTGTGCTCCACAGAGGGGAAGTTTATGTGAGAAGGGAACCAATACAATGAAACAGCTTGAAACTAAGCTGCCATTTGTGTTTTGACAAGGCTTTGAGAACCTCATTGTATGGGTAAATTATAGGCAATGAAATCAAAACAGTGGGGACTGAGGGACAGAAATCCCAGAAATGGCACATATTATGATCCTTCCACCCCTAAGTTTGCCATTTGAGTCTGTCACAATTTGCAACTACATTTGAATTGTAATTGTTCTCTGGAAACCTTTGCATTGGAAGCAATCCAGAAGAAGCATGCATGAAGCATGCATATGCACATGGATGCAGGTCCTGGGTAGATGCCTAGCCCTCACTAGTGGGAAGAGCTTGCTGTAGGCAGAGTTTCTGAAGGCAAAACTCTGTCTTCACTCACTCCAGATGAGCAAAGAGGTCCCTCGTGGCAGGAGCTGCAGATTAGCACTTACCTGCTCGGGAAACCAAACAACATATATCTATTAAAGATATCTAAACAGGGATTTAGCAGGCCTAATTTCAGGTATGAACCTTTAGAAGTATATAATTACACATTTCCAGCTGAATCACAGCAATGCCAAAAGGCCCCAGTGAAGATCAGCAAGTTTGTCTGCCACACGCTGTTATAGGAGAGTCAGATCTTGCCTCAAACAGTTTACAAGACCGGCAAAACCATCATCTTGTTTTCCTGGCATATGAAATGAAGGCCCAAGGACAAACAGAAGAGCTGACAGCTGAAGCAATATCACTCATTAAAAATAAATGCCAGGCCAACAACTTAAATCAAGTTACTATTCTTCACTGAACATCAACTCTTTGACTACTAACCTTAGCAACACTCTGAAATTTCTAAGAGCGCTAGGCTGAGGCCTGGGCCTTGGTTCCTCAACCAAAGATGCTGCATTCAATGCATTTTATGTAGGCTACTTATCAGACCAGAGGCTGAAGTAAAACTTTGTCTCCTTTCTCTCCGCATTTAAGAGCATGCTTCTTTGCCACTGTACCAAGTGCCATTACCTCAAGAAGGGTATTCTTTATTTCTTGACACCAACCACAGGGAACGCTAAGATAAGGAGAAGCTTTACAAAAGGAAGTATTTGGGACATCAGCCTTGGTGCAATATTCCCTCCTCGGCTGTGGCACTCCAAGGAGAGCTATGCTTACCAAGGCAGGAACACGGAGATTGGTTTTGTCCCACAGGTGAAGCCACAGGTGCAATAAGTCAACCTGGATCTACTGTATTCAGTAGAAACTATGTCTAGTCTGGGGACAGGAGGATCAAGACCAATGGAAGATAATAATTTGTGCTTCAGTGACACTGTGAACTTATAGTTTGTTTAGTTGGTATGAATTTAATTGCTGTCAAATACAAAGGCATGTTTTACTAATTTGTAAACAGATATTAAACCCTGACTTAGAGTCTCCTAATTCTCACTTCACAAAACAGTTTAAGGGGATCCTTTAACAAAAAAAAANGAGGAGCTATTGGTCTTCGGATATTTCTATTCACAAAATATGTTTTTTATGTGAGCAAGCAGTAATTCCTGGGACTTTGCAAGATTCACTCAATAACCTAGATATGCAAACTGATCCTGATTAAGAGAAAAAGTCAGACAAAAAGTAATGACCTCACTAAAAAAAACAAAAGAGAAAGGCAGTAGTCTTACATTTTAGCTCAGATTCCTTACAAAACTGAGTGAAAAGTAATGAGGCAAATGGTTAAACTTGCAAAACCAAATTGGAGACAACCTTCACAAAGAGAAGAGTGGGAAGACGCAGCAGGGAGACAGCTTCATTTGGCTCAGCACTTCTCAGAGCAGTTCATCTGATCATGCCCTCAGCAAAAGAAGTGGGAGGGTTTGTTTTTTTTTCTAATGCCTGTGGGACCTATTTGGGAGCTTATATTCTTAAGATACTTGAAAAACATTTGGTTCTTGAAAATACAACCCAGCCAGATTGAAAGTCTCAAAATTGAGTAACTCTGGATGAAGAACAGCACTACTTCCATTGACAATGTCATTGCCATCCTCTAGGGAGAAAAAAAAAAAAAAAAAAAGAAAGAAAGAAAAAAGAAGGGAATGGGAGGAGGGAAATCTGAGAAAATGACAGGTTTTATATCTCAGGACTGCATCATTGGACAGGAAGAAAGGCAGAAATTAGGCATCCAACATCACCTTAACTCTCTTCCTTTCTATATCTCTAAATGCAGTATCTTTTTCTAGTGGTGTTAATTAGCACCAATCAGTTACTTAGCAGAAAGGCAGCTATGTTTCTAATACATACACTTCACTTCTTCAGCAGGAGGTAAAGGGTTAAATGATATAGGACACAGTTTCCTTTTTTATATGATAACTAAGAGCTGCAATATAATTGCCTGATTTGCTCTATTTCATTAAGGCTCCTTTTCCTTCTACTTCAAAAGGTTAATGCCACTCATATTTCCTTTTTTTATTGTCTGGCTTCACATAATGCCATGGGACAAGACAAAATAAGCAGTTGCCTCAACAAACTATAATTCATCCCAGCAGAACAATGACTGGTTGTAATTCAGTCTATTTTTAAATCCAACATGTAATGAAAATCACTAAAAATAATACATTTACCAGAGTCAGGACAATAGACCTAAAATGTGTAATAATTAGCGCTCTGGCCCAAGTGCTCCAGGCTCTAAACTGTTTTATGACAGCAAGATCTGTTCTTAGCAATCAGCCTAGTCCACTGGTACCCACTTAACATCTTTATTATTAACATGTGTTTCCTGCAGCATCTATGTGTAACCACAAGCTAAAAGCACCATATGCCTGCTTAGCAAAAATCTGTGCCTTCCCACTTACCCCCTGCCAGTTCAGGACACTCAGAGGTAACATAAATTTGTCTAAAAAAGGGAGAGTCTGGGATTAAAAAAAAAAAAAAAGGGGGACAAGGAAATCACTTTGGCATAGTTTGATACCTAATCATATTTGTGTATCAAAGAAAGCAGCCTGCAGATCAAAAACCACCTAAAATATATTCACCTTGGCCAGCTGCGTGCCCTCCCCAATGTAAAGTGGCATGGGGATAGGTCTCCACTCCCTCTGTTTTACAGTAACATTCTGCAGTCTTCATCAAGACCCTCCGTGTTGCGCAAGTTCAAACTGTGTGTTAGGGTGCAATAAATGTACAAAAATATGCTGAATGATCCCTGACAGCCTGCCAAAAAAATCTGCTGCAGCAGCAGTGTTTTTTTACAATCTGCATATGCCGTTTCTTTAATTATTATCTCACACAATGATCTGATACCTGCAAAATTTTTTAGTGCCCACAGTCTTGCTGTTTGCATCTTCAGAAATGGTTCTTTGGAGGTGAATGCATAAAGCAGAATTTTTTCCTAGGGCATTTAAGTGAGTTTCAATGCTACTGGAATCAGCTGGGTCTGAAATTCATTCAGACCTTTGCTTTGATGGGCAAACAGGGTGATTTCTTTTCCTACCTCTTAGCTTAATTGAGTTAGCATGAAAGGATTGAAAAGCCCTGACACAGACTTAAAGCTGAGCTAGTTAATATGTTTTGTCACTCCAGCCTGGGCAAGGTCTAGTTCAGAACTGCTGGATGTCCCCAGCCCAAGCCCCTTTGGGCTCAGCACTGAACAAAACTAGGGGGGAAAGTCCCTGCTCCAGCCCTGCAAATCTTGATGAGGAATTTCAGTTCCATTGAAGAGAATTACACTGATATTTTGAGGTTACTTTTGCCTGTCAGGATCTGGCTGGAGACTGGGATCCCCCAGGACATTTTCTGTTCCATCAGCCTCTTTCCTTTGATTCTGCAGCGTACAGCACCAAGCAAAGCTTAAGCACTTCCCTCTGACAACACCATCACTACCGTAAAATTAACACAGGCATTTTCCACCTCCATTCACTCAGATAAAACTCTCATCGGCTTACGTGATGGGTTTACATGAGTGAAAGCTCAGAGGCTTCGCGTTGACAACCTGAATGCATTTGTTTAGGACGAGAGCGAGAACAGTGGCAGCACGACCGCTGACAAGACAGGTGAGTCTGAATGCATGCAAAATGCCTGCCGAGGTGGAGCCCTGCCTGTGTAAAAGCATTGTCATAAAGTCCCAGGATGGATACAAAAGCATAATAACAGGGCAGAAATCTATGTGGGCTCTGTTCAGAGCATCATGCCAACAGAGCACATCGCAGTTGGCTTTAATCCTCACATCCCTCACACCTCCCCAGCGAGGAAGCAAAATACAACTACTGGCATGCTCAGGCAGACAGATGTGAGGCCTGAGAGCTCACAGGTTCTTAAGCACTGGGCTTCCAACTATTAACTCAGTGAGAATTAAGCATCTTAATCTTTATGAGGATCTGGGCTTGCACCACACACCTGAGGTGGTTCTGCAGCAAGCCAGGGCACTCAACCTGTCTCTGCTGAGCCCTGCCAGCCCTGCTACAACCCAAGCACGTATTATGAGGCTTGCATTTGCACAGAGGTGTCTGTGCAGCTGAAGAGTAATTTGTTTCCAGATTATTGCATAACAGCCCTGGAGCTTCCTGCAAGTGGAACAGATAAACTTTCTGCCATATCTGAGCTTGGCTGCAGCTGTTGGGCCTTAATGTACAATCCTGAGGCACCGGCTGAATTCACAGCTCTTTCCAGCGTACCATCACCTAACCCTGACATTAAGGCTGTGCTCAGACCGACTAGTCATTACACTGAAACTTTGTCCTTTTGATCCTTAGAGGCCATTGAGCATGCCTGCAAGTTCAGAGACTATGGCTGAGTTCCCCTCACAGCAAGTTCTCTGCTGTTTCCATGCGAGTTGAGGAAAACATCTCACATCAGTCTCAGCAACCCTATTCTTGACTTCTAACCACCTGCACTCTCCTCTTGCCTGTCCTCAGTGCCAGCTGTGGAAGGAGAGATCAGACTTGACAGCTAGAGAAGGGATCAGCTGCTGCTCTGGGATGTACAAAATGGGCGCTCCTGCTATACCTTGGCTGGTACAACAGAGCGTATGGAAAGCTCAAGTGGCTCCAGTTGGGAGGGAATTGCCTTCATGGTGCATACAAATAGACCAGCATGTCTGCAACATGCATGCAACATGCAACATTCCCAGAGTATAAAATCTCTGAGATTCTCATTGATCAAGGAGAGTGAAGTACACTGAGGAGAGTAGGGCAAAGTACTGGGTAGATGGCTATTAAAGGAGCATGGATTATCTTAAACACTGAGCAATATGGATCTCTGGAAAGAAATAGTTTGAGGCTGCTGCCATTATGGAGTGGAGAAACTGAAGCTATCCAAATAATTCTAGAGGTTGTTGACCCAAAATAACATTGAAAATTTTGCTTTCTTTCCAACATTTCCCTACAGGCAGCTTGGCTAGAAATATGATAATTCTTTGTCTACCTGCACATGGACATGGGCATTTTAGAAAAAAGGGGGAAAGAAAAGAGGTTATAAATATTACTTCCATGAAGAAAACTAAGTTAGTATTTCAATGGACGTGGTATCAAGTCATGCATTGTCTAGGTTCTCTGCTTGGGCTGGACCTCTGGGATTGATGTCGGAACTTTACTGGGCTGAAATTAAAAATGACAAGATAAGAGTCTGTTTTTCTGGATGTGAGTAGGGCCACTCAAGCACACAGTGAAAGGGTTTTTGGCATTTAGATCTGATTTTCAGTCATTAAGACTTTGTACTTTAGCTTCTGTTTACAGCAAAATTCAGCTTGACAAAAAAGGATTTTTAAATCGAGTGCCAAGTCAATGATTTCCTCTCTGTGGACCCGCATAAACAATAATATATATGAAATGATGAAGTAGAGATTGGGTACCTCGAGATTATATGAGTATTGCTAATTGATTGTTTTTAACCTTTCAAGCTTCTATGTTTGTCCAGTGATAATTTTTTTTTCAATATTTTTGGCTTTTACATCAAAATGCCAAGTAAACAATGTTTTTTGATAGAATGCATCCAGAATTGAACCTAGGTTATTCAGCTTTTTAGTTATTTGATTTGGATGACCTGTAGTCTTAAGAAAATAATCCTCTCTATACTTGAATCTCAGACCTGGCTTTTCTCCTGTGAATAGAAAGAACTTATTTGTCATTTTGTTAAACAGTTAATTGAGCACTGAAAAGGAAAAGGCAAAGAAGAACAAGGTGAAAGAGAAAAAAGCATTAAATATATCTCCCCCCTTCTGGTGCCCCATAACTAATATTTCAACAGCAATGAAAAACTGAAGTGATGCAATATTTAGGAAATCCGTCCAGGAAGTCGGAAAATAGAGCTTGATTTCCTGTATGACCTTGGCCATTATTTAGCGCCACATTCAGGCCACAAACCAGAAGGGCCTAAAATTAGGCATCATTAATCCTATGACATTCAAGCAATTCAGACCACCTGCTGTGTACCAAAGACTACCTAAATGATGGATGGAGAGAAGTAATCTAGGTTAGGCAGCTACAGCCACAGCAGGAAGCAATAAGGCAGCGCACCCATCTTGGATGTTGTGATTTCCACTAGTAACTCCAGGCAGGAGCTGTGATGTAGCAATAAGGATGTGACACTTTCTTTCCTTCAATCCAGACAAAATACTTTTTCTTATCTCACTTGGGCATTATAGAGGTTAATGCTCTGATGGCTCCATGCCTAGGTGTTAGTGATAACGGTCAGGTAAATACCTGGGAAGCATGGTCTGTAAGTTGAGGTGATATCTTTTATTAGACCAACCACCAAAGATAAGTACCTGCACATGGGACCATAGGAGGCCATGGGACCATAAAGATCCCACAGTCCCCAGCTCTCAGCTTGCTTTCACTCTCAGGTATGGAATTAAAGAACTCAGCAGATGGAAAGGAAGTTGCAAAAAAAAAAAAAAAGTGTTATTTTGCAGCATGATATCCATCTTATGTTTCTTGCTGCTTGTGAGAACCACCAGTACAAGTTGCCTTAAAACGGGAGTTAAAAATGTCACTTGAAGGTAGCGTTGTCACCTTGTACAACTAGAAATGCACTCTGTGCTTTTGTTTGAAGTGTTTCTCAACCTCAGCAGCCATAGGAAAGGTGATTTGAGGAGAGGAGTATCTTCCATCATTTCTAGCCCTGGACCTCTCCATGTCGCTCACGGCATGGTGCTGTGTCGTGCTGTTCATTAGCTGGGTCATTTGTTTATTAATACATGCACACACTGTAGTCCTAGGCTGCTTGTTAGCTGCTTTCAGCAGCAATAAAAAGTTCCACTCTGCACTAAATCAACTCTATTACTCAATTTAAGTGGCACTTTTGGTGCTGCAGAGCCAGGGTTTTTGTCCACATACCATTCAGCTTTCTCCCAAGTCCTTTACCCTGGAAATTACGTGTCAGAGGAGAACAGCTCAGCCAGCTTTCTTTACACAGCCAATGAGAACCAGCAGCAAACCTGGGATAAAATGCACATCCTGACTGCAGGGTTTTGCTTAATTTTATCTGGCTTGCCGCTTTCCCACAGAAGTTCTAATACCCAAGGCTGCTTCTTCTCTCAGAGTCAAGGTGAAGCTGGCACCATGCATGATTTTGGCTGGCTAGAAAGCCTACGATGCCAAACACCAGCCCCCTGTGCCAGGCACTGCTACAGATACCAAGTCTCTGATCCAGTGAGAGGTGATCAAAATGCACAATAATCCGAAGGATAAACATAATTAGGTAAAATTGGTGCTCCCAGCTTCCACGGCTAAGCCAGCAACAGAGCCTGTCCACTCCTTCTCAGACCAAGGCCTGACCTCTGGGCCAACAAACAAAAACTCATGCCATAACACAGGGAAACTGCTTTGGATTCCTTATTAGCCCTGTAAGAATGACTTGACAAGCACTACAGAATATCAACAAAGGACATTTTTATGGAGGCATTTGTTTACTTTAATCGAGCAAAGAGTTTAATTAGATTTTCCCCACACATCAGATAAATAGCATTTCTCTCTGTCCTGCTCTGTATCTTGTGAATGATTCTTAGATGCGGTTTCCCCAGAGTCATTCCTTAAATTACAATGATAAACCACAGCCAGAGTGTTTTTTTCTCATATATTAAATGTCAAACAAAAGGCAAAAATAAAATTAAAATTATATTGTCATTTTGTGCTGGCTCTAAATGCAACCAATTGGAATAACCTCAATGCCCATAGACATGATAAATTTTTTCTTTGGTCAATCAAAGCAGATGTCTTCATCTGCTTTGCTTGTAAGCACCAAGGCAGAGGGACCTTGGCTGTGCTATAAGCCACAGCTCCTGAAGCCTGCAGCCTCTCCCATCATGCTCTGTGGAGCACGGTAAGTCCCTCAGGATATATCACTGATAAGAAAGACCAAATTGTACATAGCAGAGCAAAATGAAAGAGATGTAATTCACTTCAAAAGCAGCATTGGCTTCCTGCACTTCCTCCCTTTGTACCCCATTGAGCCTTGGGGAGAAAGGGATTAAGAAGAGGGTAGAGTAATTGCTGAGAGAAAACTCATCAAAGCCAAAAAATTAGGAAAAGATTCAGACCTATCGAGATGCCAAGACTTTTCCATTTATTAAATCAGCTCATTCAGAGTCACAAATAAGGATGGAAAATCTGTATGTGCATTTGCCACTTCCTACTGCCATAAAGGAGAAGAGTACTCTCTGGTTTCAATAAGATACACTCAGCACTTCACAGCAGTATCAAATCCTGAGAGGTGACACTGGTACAACAGCCTCTGCAGATGAGCCAGAGGAATTTCCCCTTGCATGGCATCTTTGGCGCTCAGGATTTTAAGTTTCTTTACCTGTGCTATATAAGGCAGAAGGAGCAACCCTCACCAGCCACACTCTTCCCCAGTGATGTGGCTTTGGAACTTCACAAGTGAAGCAAAATCCATGGAAAAGTCTCAGTTAGTGGTAGTTTTCTGGAAGGTGTCTTAAGATATTTCCTATAACGCAAAAGTTTAAATGATGAATGACTTCTTTTAGGTCAATGTCGTATTCAATGGTGTTAATGCCAAAGCAGAGCCAGTTATGTTTATTTGTTTGTCTGTTCGTTACAAACTTGCCACAACAAATCCATTCCTAGCCTCACCTTCAACATCAGATTAGTTGTCAGTGTCTGGAAAATGAAACAAATCAATAACAACAAAACCAGCAAAATGGAAGCCTTAAAGGTCTGTTTAGAAGAGAAGCCAAAGAAATGGAGACTGAATTAGATAACAACAGCATGAGGCATATCCCTTCCAGACCAGAATTAAGGAATGGCATTGAAAAAGCACGAATGAGCCAATTCTTTTGTTCTTTATATAGAATCATTTCTCCACAAACCACATCTTTACAAACCAACAATGCTATACTCTGAAGAACTTAAAATCTAATGGAAGAAGAGATGTGTACCAGGAAGCCAAATTTGCACAATTTCATGATATTAGTCAATTGTCCTTTGGGACTTCATTCCTCACACATCAGTTTAGACCTTATGCCCAAAAAGGGCAAGAGAAAATTGACTTCTGGCTGAATTTTAGCTATATGCAGTCTATGCAGTCAGTTACCCATCAGGTACCCATCTCTTTTTTTTTTTTTTTTTTAAAGTGAAGAACAATACAACATTCATGCCAACAGGCAAAAATTTTGATTTCTGTCCTAAGCCTCCACAAATCTAGTCCTGTTATTGGATATTCTGCTCTACAACATCGAGTGCGAAGCTGCCTTTGCTAAATCAAATGCATTGGGGTCTAGCCTGCTTAAGATACCCCTTGTCATATTTCTTGAACTGACTTACCAACAAAAGAAATCAGCTAGCTCTTACTACATTCTACAACTAAAAAGAACAATCTTGGAATAACCTTCACTCAGCACAAAAGAGATCTGAGGAAGACTGTGTGCCTGAATGTTTCTTTGAGATACATTTTACCAAATATATCAGCTGGACTAATAAGAATAGTGCTTTCACTAACACACTTTCTCTCAAGTACTTGGCCCATCATAACTGCAAACATCATTTCTATTGCAATAAGGGAGGTAACTTTGATCATTAAAACTGACATTTCACATTTTGGATGCTGAGTATGGATTTTAGCAGCAGAAGTCACACTTTTCCTTGGAACCCTTTCAAATTTGTGTTCTTTCATTTTAAGCAAATTTATTCTTCCTATCAGCTGCTTGCTATGACATTCCAAGGTGGGTCAGAATCTGAACTTTTCCAGTGACATTTAAATCCTAATCATAAAATTATTGCCATTTTTGAGATAGTTTGAACAATTCAACTTACATTTTCTTCAGTACCTATTGCATCATTGTGTTACATAGAATACAAATAGCTCTTCATTTTATGAATCAGTAGCCCATCGACATACATTGCTTCTCTGATGAAATGAGAAATTTCCAGCAACACACTCTGACAGCTGGCAGGCAGCAATCTATCATGGAAGATGCAGAGAAAAGAATACTGCCCAAAAAGCATGAGTGTGTAGCCATTATCTTGTGTCAGTAAAACAAGTCAGTTTTATTACATGGTATTGTATTGAGTACATACAGGCTCCCTTAGCCTTCCATCAGAGCTGTCATTGTTTTACCCTTTTGAAAGTTCCCATCACTATGTTATTTAAACACCAGGAACGATATTGGTGCTAGAAAACAACGGACTTACATACAAAGAAACATTGCATGAAAAGATGTCAGATAGTCATAACCCCTGAAAGGTTTCAAAATTATTAGTTTCAATGAAATAAAGATATGTTTCTTTCCACATGGCCCAGTGAAGATTTTGGCTTAATGTTCAGCTACACAAAAGAAATAATAATTAAAAAATATATATTTAAAAGGTTGACTGGACATTGTAAGTGTGTCGAACAGCATAAAGAATAGTGAAGGACACATGGACACATGGTGCATAGTAAACCCCTTGCGTAGCTGTTCCTGGAATAGAGTATGCAGCATTTGTTACAACATGCCAAAAAGGAGCTGTGGATCTGTAGGGATCAAAGGAGGATAACAAAATACAAAATTGCTAAAGACAAGGATTGCTTATCTTTAGAAGGGTAAATGAGAAAGAACATGATAAAAATGCATAGAGTAATGAATAGTCTTGTGAAAGTAGGCCAAGTGTTTCAGGTTTTTCCTGGGCTGACACTTGTTTTAGAATGGTTCAAGGAGGTGGCCCAATACGAGCTCCAGCCCCAAAATGAGCTATGGCCCTGTAGTGCACATGGCTTTTGGCTTGTAAAAACATAGGGAAATACCTATGTACCTGAGAAGTGGGAAAAATTCAGATGGAAGACACTCTTTGAGGAATAAGAGGAACATGCAAAGTGATAAAAGAACAACACTGAACTGATTTGAGAGTACGTAGGAACCTCTGCTGAAGGATTCAAGTAAACCTTTTTCTTTAAGGCACCAGGATGAGGAATGAAATGACAGAAGATTATTCTGTGACCTGCATCTTTGAGAGCGGGGCATTGGCCTGGCTGTTGTGTTTGAGCATCACACGTTTCTCCATTATCCCAGTGGAAAGCCAGAAGAGCAAGAAAGCATCCTCCCTCAGAGCTAGGTATTCAAACGAACAGGTGAGAATGAGTTCAACTCTTCAAGATAAGACTTCGTGGTTCAAAAAACCCCATGCCCTTTGGCTAGAGAAAGCCTCCATAAATTTCCTTTATGATTGAGTCGAAAGGAAAGATACTTAAGGGGGTATTGCAGAGCAAAAGCTTAACTCTGGAGCTTTGAACTGCCCCCTGAAGAAAGTTCTCTATCAACTATAGAGGCACGGGAAGGAGATTGACATGAGAGGCTGGATGCTAAGAGGGTAGTGAGAATCCACTCTATGTCTGTACACTACAACTGTGCTCAGGGTAATCATGTTGGAACAAGTTTCTTAATGACCTTTATATCAACTTCCAGTCACCTCTGTACTTGAAATTGGGAATTTCAGTTTCCAAGTTGATAAGAACTATAAAAGCAATACAATGAAGGTTACACTTCAAAAAAAGAAGTCAGGGCAATGATTAACAGGATTAATCCCGCCAATATGAAACGAAACAGACAGCAGCATCCTGTGAAGCCTTGTAGATGAAAGTTCTTGAGCGGACATTAATAAACTGAAAATAAACTTCCAGGACTTGATCCTTCTATTCACAAATGTATAATTCAGAAATAACTCAAATCAATCCAACAGAGCAATGCAGGAGTAGAAAATACCTAGAACATAATTGGACCATGACAGTTTACTGAGAACTAAAACTCTCACAATGGCAAAGTCACAACATCTGAAGTGAGCATATGACAGATAAATCATTGACATATTTTTAGTGGATTAACACTAACATATAGAAGACAACTCCTTATAGAAATGCAGGCCTTCCTCTTCCTTAAAGAAATCTCACAGTTTCATAAGTGATTGATGGATTTCCCCCATATCATGTGCATTTATTTATTCTCTATTAAAAATCCCCAATAAACCAAATCCCCTGAGTGAATGGGAACAATGCAAAGGGAACATATTGCCACAGATGACAATGAGACAGAATTGATCTAGATAGATTTATTCCCAGGTTTAGTAAGAAACTCATAATTTCTTCTAAAAGAAAGGAGAGAAAAAGTACTTCTGCTTGTGGCAGTTCATGATTACTGCACTTTTCCTTGCCTCTTAATCACTTGCTGAAGCAAAGCAACAATCAATGCAGTGTGAAAGAGATCACAGAGGGCCTGAACCAGATCTCACTAAAGTCAGGGATGACAAAAGAGCCTTCCCAAGGGAAGTTCTTCAACAGCCATGGCACAGGACCTGAAGCCCCAGACCCAAGACCAAGGTGACTCTGAGCCCCATTTGTATTCTCCAATTTGGGCTATTTCAGAGGGCCGAGACAGGTCCACAGGGAATGCATTTCACTTGGGACAGCATCCCAAAACCACTGCAGAAGCACAGGACTGCAAGTCTTGCTTTAGCCTTGCCTCATCACACCGCTTCTCTGACTTTTCTCCTGTCCCAGCTATCTCCCTTCATCAGGTTTCAGAGTGTTCAGAAGACAACCACGGGGCATCCCTCCTCAATGCTTGAAGAACAGGACAGATAAAAGGCCAAAGCTAAGGCACCTGAGGCTCTGTGCTGCTGGGTCTCAGCCTCAACCTTGCAGAAATGGAACAGTTAAGAGACAGAAAAGTGTTTTGGCAGGGATGACAACCTCAGTCCAGAGGACCATTGTTCATTGTCTCTTTGCTATGGGACAGTGCTACATCACTGTCTTCGGGGGCTGGGAGAGGACTTGAAAACTAGCTATCTTAAAACTGTGAGCTCCTTGGACTGCAGTAAGAAAAGAATCTCAGGTTCGTATGAGAATTCAAGATCAGACCCACTAGAAACTTTGTCTATATTAACTTATTGCAAATAGAAACAAAATAGAGAAAATTTTTCCTAGAACTGTGTCACTAGACAGAACTGAAGTATATATGTACTCTGGCTTCTCTCCAAAGCTGATTACAAACCTGGATCTGCAATATAATTTAAGAATGAAATAATTACAAGGCTTAGAGGTGAAGGAAGGATTTTTAATATTCCACACCCAGCCTTGCTCCTGATCCCTGACTGACCTTGGGCAACAAACCAAAACCAGTTCAAATTCCATCTAAGTTTCACATCTGGAGGCATCAAGTCAGCAGGAGTGTCCTTATGAAGTCAGATGAAGGTTCTTCTAACCCAGTATTGTGCTTCCATCCATTGTCAGATGCTCCGATGAGGGGTATAAGAACCAAGAAAGCATGTAAATAATATTTTGCTCTATTTAGTTCAATTTCTAGCAGTCCACAGTTCATGGACTTCCTCAGTAATGGAAATGTTTTTGCATGTAAATAACCCTTAGTGCATCTTTCTTTCATAAATTTTTCTAAAAGCTTCTAAAGCCTATATAAACATTTGGTTCCCACCACCTCCTCTGTCATTAGACTTTATGGTTACTGCTTAAACAGAAGCCACTCCACAGTTTTGATCACCCACATTGTCCATTTCTTTCTTGCTTTCACATTATATTATATCAGTTTAGTGTTGGTTACCAAAAATATATTTTGTTCTCATGAGACTATTTCACACAGAGTATTTTATTCTCTATTCTCCTCCTAATGGTTTGTAACATACAACTTTGATTTCTAACGAGCATTAAGTTGATTTTTTCATTGAGTTGACAGACCTTTTTATGTTATAACCCCAAGATCTCATTCCTGACAAGCAATATCTACAACAATGCCTGTTGTTCCTAAGTTTCTCTCCGTGTGTTGACTTTATATTTGTTCTTTCTTGCTCAGAATGATGAAAGTTTTATGAAATTCTTTTCATATGAAATATTTTTTATGATTTTTTTCATTTTAAAAATTTTTGTAGTTTCGTATTATAAGCAAATCTTGTCATGTTACTATTAACAACCTTTCCCAAACCAGCTCTGAAAATACTGAACTGCACATAGTGTTCTGTGGAACACCAGTGGAGCTTTCCACCACTGGCAAAACTGACAGCTTAATCCTACTATTTTTTTCCCCACATGACTTTTAACACCTATGGAAGGACCTTTCCTTTTACCCTACGTAGCTCAGTTTCTTTAAAAGTCTTTGATGGGAGATATTGTCAAGGGACTATTAGAAACCAAAGTCACACTTGGAGCTCTCTTGTCTCCTTGCTTATTGACTTCTGCAAAGGTTAGATTTAGGAGACACAACTCTACAAATGCCACAGGGACACTTCCCCAGTATACCATATTTACCCACTTGTCTGCTAGTGTTACTCTTTATTATGGTTTCTACCATCTTTCCTGGTGTGGATGCTTGATTTCTTGGACTGTACTTCCCCGGGTTTCCCCTCACGTTTTCCACTTTCCATTCCACTGCCACTGAAATAACTCTATGCATGAGGCACAGCTAATAACTGGTCACAAGGTATCGGGTAGAACGTAACAGCAGAGCAGGTATAGCCGGGACACTTATTTCAGCAACTCTCATTGCTTTAGCGGGAAGGTGGACTTGATGATCTCCTGAGGTCCCTTCCAACCCCTACAATTCTGTGATTCTGCTCACAGTAGGACCAGGGAAAGGTCACCACAGAGCTGCATGTGCTACACTTCTTTGGAGTGTAACAGCTCTGGGGGGTGGCTGAATTCTGGCAGACTCAGGAGAAGGAGGAGAAAGAACCAACATGATCAACTCTACTCCTTGTGCTTGTCTCCGGATCTCAAAGGGCTGACACCACTCTGACAACAGTGAAAAGGCAGAATGGCCATCTCACTCAGCACCTACTCTGAGGTGACTTTTATGTCCTATTCACTGTGCTATTGCTACGTATTTTTACTAAAAGCTCCACTGACAGATACTCAGAGAAAGATGCTGTTGCAGAAACACTCTTGCCTTCTAGCAGCAGCTCAGCACCTTTTATAAACCAGTAACACATAGCATCAACCAGATAGTTTTGCACTTAATTTTCAGTCTCTTCAGTGCAGAAAGAGGATTGTTACTACAATTTTACAAGTTGACAGCAGTAGAACCGATAGATAACAGAAACCTGAACTATATTTTTCAGAACAATGTCTTAGCTGGATTTCTTTGTATGAAATAGCAGTCTGCAAACGTTTAGGAAAGTTCTGCTCTTCAAAAAGAAGGGGGAGAGGGCTTATTTCCAAATGGGACCTAGGGAACAATTGAGAATTATGGAAACTATTTTCTAAGTGGACCTGCTTAGAGCTGCTGGTGAGAAGAGAACTATAAATTCATTGCCAGCTCACTCTACTGAAACTCAGACGGGGAGTACATGTCTACAAGATCATCTCCCAGTGTGTTTAATACATTTTGCTGCTTTCTGCTAAGACAGCATACTAAATAGATCCAAAGTGTTCTTCACTGCAACACTGGAGCATTCTTTTTAATGGAGAGTATAATCTCATTACAAGCTCTGGTAATCATCTAGATTACAATCTTAATTGCCAAAGTAGGTAAATAGATAAAACATATTTCACGTGTCCCCTCCCCCTCCTTTTTTGTCTTTTTAAAGGTTCAGCAAGAGAAAAGTGGATTTTTTCTCTCATGAGATTTTCAGCACCAGAAAGGTTTCTTTGTCTTTGTTATCCTCCACATACATCCTCTGCCAGACTACATTTCAAACTTCAAATTTATGATTATAAAGCCTGATTCCTGTGACAATCTTCCGTCAGGCTCTGAGACCTCTTGGTATTGCACAGGAGGTGTTCAGCACCTTGTAGGATTCACTTCTCATTACACTGAGTCCTGGAACACATCTCTTGGTAGTTCAAATGATACAGTCTCCTGAATAGAAATCTCATTAACTCCATCATCCCCTCAGCCAGTAGTAACTTACACCACAGGCTATCTACATTTGTGAAGAACTGTATAAACACCCCCAAACCAGTCTCACATAACTCTGAAAAGAGAGTCAATATCTTCTTACTAAACACAATTCAGGTGGTGAGAAATGAGATAGGAGAGCCTTAAGAGAGAGGGAACAAGGAAATCCTGTTGCCCTGACCATTTTCCGCTGCCATAGCCCCGCTGATGCCTGTAGGAGGCTCTGCATTTAAACAACCGTTCCTTTATCTCAAGGCAGCTGAGCTTCCAGCTGGGACCAGAGCTGAAGCTGTGCTACATCAGCACTGAAATGAGGTGTTCACTCAGAAATAGGAGCTACTGTGAAGCTATAGGTTCACGAGCCTATCAAACACCAGGACAAAAGGGGCTCTCTCCAGCCAAGTACGGCAAGTTTGCGCTGTCTCTTCAAGACGGTTCCACCCAAGTAGTTCAGATCCCTCAGTTAATGACTTTATTGATGATGATCAGCACTAAAGGCAGGTTTCCAGATCTGGCTTCTGGGAGTAATTTTGAATCTTGGTGATAGAGCTGCCCACTGCTGAACTACTCCATCACAAGAAAGGCCACTTGACAAGTTTTCTAAATCCTGACATCAAATTGCCAAAAATCATGCTTCAAATGGCACTAACTCAGAACACAGTTTTTGAAGGACCTGGAAAATGTTTAGCTTTTATTGAGACATGCAGAAAAATCAACTCTTTTAAGCATTCAAACTGAAGAGGTGCTCAGACTGAGAAATCTCATTATGACATTTGTTCCAGATAAAAAGGACAGCGGGTCAGTGACGATGAGTTCTCCACTTCCTTCATTTTCCTTGAAAAAACAGCTTAGCTCTGTTTTCTGAAAAGGAGGTCCTTCCACAGCCAGTGTAAAACACAAATCTGGGCAAACACCTTTCTTGTTGAGTCACTTTCCCCAGCAGCACCGAGTTCTCACAGCATCCCAGCCAGGGAAACGGAGGTGCAGGATAACCCTTCTCTCATTTAGAAAGAAATAGGACATAAGAAAGCCCCACAGTTTGTTGTCCTTCTCCACTTCACACTTGTAAGTAGCTTAGCTGCAATCTCAAACTGAACCAACCTGTGAAAACAGTTGTCTACCTTCCTTCTGAAACCAGACCATGCAAAATATGACCTTTCTCCTGCTGTCCTCCTCTGGAATCTCATTCAAATCTGAACTCTTTGTGCTCATAGTTGTGGTCTTTCTGGATTTGTGGGTGTGTTGGTTAAAATGCTGGTGAGCATTGCTAGAGATGAGAACAAATTTGATACACTTAAATGCTTCTCATCAAAAATTGTTATACAAGATCCACTTGCAGGTTTTTAGTTCAGTTTATCATGCTGAAACTAGACCTGGCATTTGCACATGAAAATGCCAAGCTATTCTTCTGGGACTATGTACCTGAAGAGTTATATTTAAAAATCAAAAAGAAAAGAAAATAATAGTGAAACATCTTTCATTAGCCAGGAGCAAAATCTCTCTGCACATTCAACATTTAAACAAAAGTTCTTCAAAAATGTATTTATTCAAGAGAAAACACTGCTTTTCATTGCTCAAACAATGGCACAGAAAAGGGTTTGAAGCTGTATATGAATTGTATTTCACAATTATAATGTTAATATCACAAGATCATCATGTTGACAATGCTCCTGTAAAACTGCAGAAGCATTTGTGCTACATCTGAAGGGAGTAAATATATATATACATATATTATTTTTTTCTCACAGACAACAATTCCATTAAATTTCCAGACTTGCAGTGATTAGAGTTACAGAACCAGAGACCTGAATGATTCTCATTTTACTTTGAAGCTACTACATGCAACAGCCACTTTCTCTGTGGGACATTGATTGCTCATACTTCAGAAAGTTTGTACGTTTTACAAGTCTGGACTTAGAGCAAAATTATTTTGCCAGACTATGACTAACCCAAATTTCAGCAAATGATTTCCATTTGCAATTTTCCTATTTCACACTACGATGCTCAGTATGTCCTCCATGCAGCACATAAAGGTCAAAAGAAGGCATAGACATTGCAGTGCTGGAGGCTTTACAAGTACATTGTGAGTGATAGCTCTGTTTCTCTTAAGAGTTTTCAGTCTAATGGCTGAGAAGTCTATGAAGATCTGCTGCACCACCTGTCACTTCTCTTCTTCCAGGTAATTGTTTACTACTTTCCATATGATTTCTTATTCTCAAGGATTTGACATAGCTGAGTTCCCCAGGGACTGTCTGAGAACTTTCCACATGAAGGTCAGTATCTTACTTCAGAATCCTCAAACCAAGGCTGGAAAATGTGTTTTAAGATGAAATACTATCATTCACAGCTATGTAGTAAGTTATTCCTAATGGTCCCTTCCATCCCTGAACATACATTATTAGAGTTCACATCCAGACTAAGTTGAAACTGTGTCAATAAGGGACAGTTCCACAAACAAAGGACAAAGTGTGTCTCACTCCAGAACCCCAGCTGCAGGTTTTCAAGAGACAACATTTTGCTCCAGTGCCAGGAAGCTTTCACAGAATTTATGAATCACCTGGAAAGGCTGCAGACCTGCCTTTCTCCATAATTTGAAGCACTGACATGAGCTTTACCCTCATGCTGCACCCATGCAGTGCCTTGGATTGAAGCTGTACATCAGGTGCTTCCCTGGAGCTGAGCACAATGCACTCCCTTAAGAGCCCACTGGAGATGTGGATTTGAAGAATATACAAAGCTGGAACTGGGCTCTGTAAGATGATTCATTGAAGTTTAAAACCTTTATGAAAAGGCTGGAGAAAGAACAGATGCTTATAATGGAGACTGTGCCATCTCTATATTGAAAAAATAAAACCACTCTGCTGTTTTAAATAATTACAAGTCACCAAATCACTTAGCTTATCTGCAGTCTCACCAAGAAGGGATGAGGAACAAGCTGGAATGCATTCATTTTGTGTAACACAAAAAACCTGCGCATCCACCCAGATGCATAAATATGTACGTGTGTGCGCACGTGATTGAAGGGGGGCTAACAATTCAGAAACAGATCTGCTTCATCTCTTTCTGACATGATCCTCCCAAATTCAGATGCAATGCAAACAGCAGTTAATGGGAAGCAGTTTGTAATGAAACGCTAGGATTAGTTTGTCAGTCAGAAGCTGCAAATCTCAGTCAGCACTCAAGATCAGTTCCTGCCAAAAGGGTTTCAGATTTTTTTTCATACAGTAAATTCCAAAGAGATACAGCAGTCCTAAATAGATCTATTGCTTTCTAAGAATATAGTGCAGTGTGCCTGCTAGGCAACTTGCCTAGAAATTCTTTTCCAGTGAAGTACTGGAAGAGACAATTTCATTCGCACTGCTCCCAGTTCCTGGAGTGGCAATAGCTCTGGTGCACGGCTTCAGTTACCCGTGTGAAGGGATCATGTATCTAGACATCACTGTCTTAATCTGGAGGAGGTGTTGAGTCTAAGGGAAAAATTCTGCAAACCATAATCAGACGATCTACCAATGAAGATGGTCTCACTAATGATCAAATTACATCATTATTTGAGATTTAATCCAAACTCTACAGAAATCTATGGAAAATGCTTATTAACACTGATACACTTTGAAATGGCCTAGTGCACAACAAGGAAAGGAGAACTACGGACCATGTCATACTTTTCTGCAGAGAAAGTCAGAAAGGAGAGCAAAGATATCTAGATATGTTTGAGTCAACTCCCTGAGGCTTTTTTCCCAAGCCACAAGGATCAAAATCAGAACAAAAACTTTCCCAGCATAGAACACCACACCACACCACAGCATAAATCAGTGTTACACGTGAGAAACTGTCTCCAAGATCTTCTGTGGATTGGCCTGGGACCTTTAAAGCCAAGCCTCAGAACTGGGCCCTGGGTTTACAAAACCACTAAGCCCCATGGTTCTGGACAACAGGTAGAACAGAGGCTCCTCACCACATGTGCAAGGAATCTAAGCTGTATCACTCCTCATCATGTCTCTTCATAGCTGCATCAAGCCCAAAGAACTGCATTGCTTGTTAGCGTCCTTCTTTGTAGCAGTAGGCTACAAGAGGTTTCAAGGTTTAAACTCAGGGTTATTCAGGTATACGTTATGTATTCTCAAAGAGAGGTAGCCAACAGATGTACCTCACACAGGATGCAACCATGGAGGGAGGGAAAAAATCTCTTTGAGAAAGCACTGATTACTCATGGGTGATGTTGTCTGACACATGTACAGTGCTTAGAGGAAAATAAATCACAAGAAAGAGCTTCTGTCACACCTCATTCCTATCCTGCTGCCAAGACAGCTTTTTACTATGTTTGCAGAATCCCTTTAAAAGACTTAGAAAGGAAAATAAAGGTGTGCATCCAACTTCAGTTTCAGCAGCTGCCAAACCACCCCTCTCGCAAAGATTTCCCCCTTCCCAATTCCTCCTGGTAGGAGACGCCCAGGACAACAGCTCCCAGTTTGTTGAGTGGAAAATCAGAAAGAGGACAAAAGCACAGATTGCAAAATCAATTCCAACAGCACAAAGCATCTGAGAAAATCTGACTGGAATGCCTGCTCAGGAATTCCCCTTTCACTCCTGGGTGGCTTGACGCCAGGTGGTGCTGGAAACTACAGCTTTCTCATCAGCCAGGAGAATGGGCTTCAGCTCCCACTTAAGCATACCCTGTGGTCCACAGACAGCCAGGTAAAAAGTAGAACAATATTCACAGTCTCTTAATTTATTCCAGGGAATCACCTGGGTACTTCTGCTCTTTATTCTGAGCTGCAGCCAGGACAGCGCAGAGTCCTCACCATGACCTTTTTCCTCCAAATAACGTTTGCGTAGTGGTGATGACTAATGGGAGGGAAAAACTCCACTTTGGTAGCTGACCAGAATGAAGATGTATCAGCTGACAAGTGACAATAATTCATGCTGAACAGCCAGGCTGGATTTTGCCCAGCTAACACTTTTGCAATTACAGTGCTAAAACCATCTTCAGGCTGTGCGTTATCCTGAATTGGTGGAATGTCCAGCCAGCTCATAGTAATGTAATCTTGGTGAATTATGCAATGCTGTTTTAAGTTCAATACTCAATGCCAGAAAGTAACGCCCCATAATATGTTAAACATATCACTAGCAATGCAAAAAATACTGCTCTCACTTCAAGGAGGGTTGAACCCCACAAACTATTGAGGATCAAAGGCACAGACATCAATTAGGAGAATTGGTCCCTAATAGCAAGCAAAGAGCCTTGCTTTTTCTCCACTGCTGGCACCAGTGCTGCTCAGCTGGCAGGAGGCTCATGGCACTGGTACAGCTCCAGGGGAGAAGACTTGCAGTGAAGACTTCGATTAAAACAGTAAACTCCATTTTTTGTTTGTTGCCAGTCATCACCTACCACGTTATGAGATGATGATCTTTTTATAAGCAGCCCACAGCCATGCCAGCTCCTAGTGGTATCTCTTGCCTAGAGAACATCAGGACAAAGCACCAGCTTAGTCTCCATTCCTCTCTCTCTCTTTTTATTTTTAATGCACAGAGAATTCCCCACATAGGTTTTCAGGAATTCAAGACGCCCGAGCCAGGCAGGACCAGACAGCTGGCTGCTGAGTTCATACGGAGGTGGGAATAAAGCAGTGCTACAAAGAGAAGGATGGGCTTGTGGTTAAAGTGTTGGCCTGAGGACCCAGACACCTGGGTCTACCTCCTCCTTGGATTTTCTCAGTGACTTCAGGCAAGTCCACAGGGAAAAGATGACCCATAAAAATGCATACACAAGCTTGCTCTGTCCATGCTCCGGTCTGGACTCTCCTTACGTCTTTCAGTCAGGCTTATTCACCCAGCCAATGCATGGTGCTCATTCATCCATACAACAATTGAGCTGAAGCTGCCACGTGCCTGTGGCATGCCTTGCACCTGTCTGCATCCCAGTGGTTACACATACCTTCTGCCTCCATGTCTTCCCAATGTCTTCACAAGACTACCATACACTCTTCCTTCTCTTCATCACTATGAGATGGACAGATGGGGAGACAAACTTTTTTTTGTACATACCTCCAAATATTGAGTACATTTTTTTTCTAATACAAAATCATATTTGGTTGAGAGACACTGTCACCAGAAGTCCATCTGGCTACCTTTACAAAAAAAAAAGGTGGGATTTTTTTTCATTAGCTCCAACAGTTTTGTGTTGAGTGTAGCCTGGAATGTCTGTAGCCATTTTAACTCTGTAACCTTTCACAGCAGTTTGTTCCATTGCCTAATTGCTTGAGTAGCTGAAACACATCTCCCACATATGTAGCCGGAATTTTCCTTTCTGCAGCTTAAATCAATTTCTGCTGCTTCTTTCCTCTCTGACTAATGAGAATAACCGGCCCCTGTTCTCTTTATCAAATCATTTTATGTATTTGCAGACAGCTATTATGCCTTCCTTCAGTCTTCTGTGCAGACTGAACTTGCCCATCTTTCTCAGCTACTTCTCATAAGTCTGGCTTTCTAAATCTCTTATCATTTTTGCTGCTCTTCTTTGAGCTTTCTCCAATTTGTCAGTGTCTTTTCTTTTTTTAAAGAGCGGGGTCCAAAACTGAATTCACTACGCCAGCTGAGGCTTTCACCAGTGCCAAGTGGAGCAGAAAAGCAACCCTGCTTGTTTTACACATGACATGATCCTTATTCAAACAATCCTGAGTATTTCATTGCAAAGCATCAATGGACTAAATATGAGAGCATACGGACTGAGGAGAGCTAAGAGAAATAGAAATGCCTATGAGACTTTGAAAGGTGTAAACACCAGTAAAAGAATTGTTTAGGTGGTCTTGAGAGAAAGGAGAAGGCTAAGAATAATGGGATGAAATGAAATCGTAGTCTGGATACCGGGAAAAATATTGTAATAGTTCAGACAGTGGAAAACTCTATCCCTAGGGAAGCGGTGCAGACTCCGTAAGTTGAGTCATTAAGAACTAGGCTAGACAAAGCAATGCAAACTGTATAGCAAGATGACTTAATATATTATTGGGAAAGGGGTTAGATGGGCTGATAAACTTGGCATTTTAAAATTTTTTGTCCACTAGCCCTCTGGAATAACAGCACTAATCTTTTCTCATGCTAACATTCACTTTTGGTCCCCACCAACACCTTACTGTGTTCTCTATTTGACCCATATGTGACAGCAGAGCTCCTTTAGGAAGGCTTTGAGAATTTCTGGAAAAGCTTGGGGGAATTTAGTATTTCCCCTGTCTCTGTATCCATGGGCCCCATGTATAAAGGATGTTTGCCAGGTTCCAATCCCCGACAACTAAACGCTGACAGATCTCACATGGTACAAATGGGAAAAGCCAACACATCCAACAGAGAATATTATCCATGCCTAAAATTGACAAAACTCTACCAGCAACACCACTACCTGCCAAAGCAAGGGGTCACCCTGGTTTAGTAACACCAATGGCTGTCAGCCAGTGGCAGTAATCAGGACAAATCCCCAGTCTAGACAAAGTTTTAGTTATCATGAGCAAAAGTCTCCAGTCTCTGGGTTTAGTTTTCCTTCACTAACACAATTTTGATACTGGTGGAACTCCACAAAAGTACACACTCAAGCAGACATAAGCAGGACAAGATCTCTGCAGAATTTTCCTTAGCTAAGATGTGCAAATATAATTTATTTGATTGAGTGGTGATCAGAGGACAAGAAAAAGTCAAATAAATTCTAAAAATGACCTTTACAGGCTTGTCTCTGGAGTTCACAAGCAAAAGGTCCAGTGCCTTGGGAAGTCCTCCAAAATTACAAAGTTGTCTTCATCACTGAATGTTCGCAAACTCTTTCTCTCATGGCAGAGTTTTTTAGCTCTAGTTTTGTTAATTAGACTCTCATGCTCAGAAGTTGCACCAAATTCAGAATAATGGTTAGAAAATATAGAAAATTCAGGTGAAGAAATGCAAGTCAAAATACTGAGGAAGAGATTTATCCACTGTATACTACATCTTAGACAAAGGCAGTTATTTAGAGCTGCTCTAACCAGTCTTAAAGCAGAATAATTACCAAGCAGAAGTCTAGCACCTACATTTGTTTGAATCCATGGAATTTTACATTAATTATAATTAATATATCCAAATGGCTAATGTCACAGGACCTTTCCAACAGGATGGTCCAATTGTGAAAATCAGAACATCTACAGAACAATAGTCCCTTCTCCAGAGAGCCTACAATCTAGGATATTTCACAGCTGCTAGAGCAAGGAAAAGACTCTGGGTATTAACAAAGCACAACCTTGAAGAGCTCTGAAAAGCCAGCCTGAGGTTAAACACAAATTACCACTCATAGCAGAGACATCTGGTGTGTTTAGCTGTATTAGTTGGTAAGTGGTTAAATTCTGCTGGAACCACTAGCTTACAACAGCAAGAAGCGGCTACTACATTAGACAGATTATGATAATTTAGTTGGTGCTATTGCATAACAAGTTAAGATGCCTCAATGCAGCAAAACTCTTGTCTGGCAGGAAATTGTCTTCTTTAAGTAGCTGATTGGCTCTGTAGCAAGAGTCCTGAACGCATCCACCGCATCTAGTTCCAGCACACATCACTGGCAGAGTTGCCTATTTTTTCCCTGTGCACTGTCATACGACTTGGCATCACTACTAGCAGAGTGTGGAGACCTGTCAATGAGAGAAACGCCAAAAAAGAGAAATGCAGGTTGTTGCAAGGACCACGTGTACATTTAGCAACCTTTAGCTGAGCCATCACCGAAGAATATGAGTGCCAAACTGCCAGAGACAGATGCAGGAAGCACTGACACTGAGGGGTGATTTGTACCTTCTATATCAAAAATAAATCCCACGGTTCACAAAACACTTCAGCCAGAAGATTCCTTGGCTCATGGCTAGATATTCTGAAACTTCTCTTGGACAAACAGCTATTTGTTGTCTTCAGTGTGGACGTGGCACTTTGAAACTCTTCTAGCATCATAGACAGAAGACACAAAAAAGTCAATCTAAAAAGTAGATATTTTAGGAGAAGGTTGTTTGCTTGTTTGTTTTGTGCATGTGTTCTGTACTACTTGTCATTCTTAAAGTACCTATTTGAAAGTCAAATCCACCATAAACACGCAGGTATATCTTAAATGTTCAGGATAAACGTGCAACATTTTATTTCTTAGTATCACTACTCATAGTAACACTTTTCAAAGTAGTAAGCAACTCATTCCCCATTACTTCCTGTACCCAATAAGAGATGTTTTCCTTTTCTCTATCATGTTCTCCCACATTCCTTAGAAATGTGAATTGCCCAAGTACAGCAGTAAACATGCTGTTAAGAGTCTTGCACAGTTTCACAGATATACAATAGAAGAGCTAACTTCAGATTTTGGCCTTTTGTACTCCTGCCTGTAGTTTATTATGGAGTGAGGATTTGTTTTGAACTTGAACAGCTCCTGACTTTTGAATTAAACACGAACAATTCAACATTGCTTCCAATTGCAAAAGTTGAACTTGATAACACCAAGTGTCCTGTTCCATGCCTTTATTTTCAGTCAAAAAGCTTCTGCTCTCACTCTTAGCTAAGAAAGTCTCAGAGCTGGGAATTCCTACATCTTGCAATGATCTTCTACATCAATGGCTATGCAAAGCACAGAGAACAGATGTAGCTAGGAGTATGAGACACTTTGCTTCTCTTAACTTCATAGTCCACAGAGTTCTAAGAATCTTTCATATCTATATGTTAAAGCCATAAATCCTTTAGGTTGTTCTGTAAGCAAAAAAACACAAGGGGAGGCGGAGGGCTTGAATGGTAGTCTTCATAACTCAAGGAGAGATCAACTGGATATCCTCTGACTCCAATCCCCAGAAAACACAAAGAAAACACACAGAGAATTTCAGGTTTCAAGCATTTGTTATTCAAAGAGTGGAGCAAATTATCACTTGCTGGTTTTTTTGCTTCTAGCAAACGTTTCATCTGTGCATTCCTTGCCAACATGCCTCCATCACCATACTTCAGGTTCCTCTGTTCAGATGGCCTCTGGCTCAAGGAAGAGTTTTACATTCAACAATGCATTGAAAAATCCTTGTCTTTTCTTGATGTAAAAGTCATATTTTGTCAGCTTGAGAGACCTGCAACAGTCTTTTATTCCATTTGAAACCATAACAAGCAAAACTATTTAACACATACTGACAAGTTCTTATTACATCTGCCTAAAAGATTTCAATTGAAATTCAATAGCAAAAGTCTTTGCACATTTGAATTCTATTCCCATTAACAGTAGCTGATCGAGTGAAAACAAACAGGATACATCAACCATACCACCAGGCAGAGAAAACAGCCACGCAAATTATGCTATGTTTGAGGTTAAGTATTACCAGAAAATTCATTTTTGCTGCAATCAAGCCAGACAAAACATTTTGCAATATGACTAAGTCCTGTAAAGTTTCTCAGAGCTCCTGCATTGAACCTCCCTGGCAATTTTAGTCATAAGGTTTCAAAGTGATTCAGTCAAGATTTTCTCAAACATATTACCAAAATTGCTCGAACTTGTGACAAAAAGTCCAGCAAGATGAGCAGGTTCTGTCACCTGTCCTGTCAGTCTCTCAGCATTGGATGAGGCTTGGGGCTGCTCTTGCACTCCTGCTTGCTGCCCTCTCCTGTACCAGGGAACACAGGTGGGGAGCTGGCAATATCCATTTATTCCTGCGCACGCAGGTGGCATTGCACTGGCTTACGGGGACTTTCTGTGTTGCTCTATTGAGGTCAGAACCTTCTGGGTTTAGTGTTTTAGGTCTTTCCCCACTAAAACTACTGCCAGAAACTTGTTTCTCAGCAGCGAACATATTTAGGAAATTGCTATTCATGCAAGGACAGACTGTTGTCATTTTAAGATTCCAGTGATGATTTACAGTGTACGCACTTAGGTCCTTTGCTTGCTTGTTAAACAAGCAACATCACTGAGAGAAAACCAATCAGTTGTTGGTGTACAGAAAGCATGTCCCTAACACCATATCTTTAACGCCCCAAAGTCAAGCACATTAGTCTCACTTTCAGAGAGTGCTGAGGTCTGTTGTCCTTAAAATGAGTGACCTGTGGTTTAGAGCTAGCAGAGCATACACCCACTGATCATAGAGCTCTCCTGAAGGCCAGATGGAAATCAGTCCAGAATCGAGGGTTATAGGTATGGAGTAAGTGGCTCATTATCATTTAGCATCTGTTTATCCAATGGCATAATGTCATATGCAACTTGCAACACATGAGAAATTAAGGCAATTATATTCCACCATAAGATATCCAGAAGGAAAATCATACCATTAAGATAACTATACTTGTGTCTCTATGGCATAAGCCAGTACATTTCCTGGTGTATATCTTTATTCAGAAAGACCTGAAGATTTCTCAACAGATTCCTGAGGGCTGTGGCTTGGAAAAAGGCTTCAACTCTGCCAGACCTGGAGATTTAATGTGTGGGAAGATAGCATGGCTGGCTGTAAATCCTAGATGTGGGGCTCTCCCCAGCCAGCAGTGCAGCCTGCTCCACCCTTCTCTGACACCCGGTACCAACTTGGCCTTCTGGAACTCATCCTTCCCTTCACCTCCACTTCCTCCTGCTTGCACCTTATCTGACAGTCCTGATTCCCTACATACGTGTACAAGGCAATGTGCATCCCTGCTCTTCCCATCCCTGCTCCATCAGTCAAAGTCATTGGCAATTAGGCAGTTGATGCTGGCATATAAAACACTTGCTTTAAATACAACCCTGCTGGCAGTGGTAGGGCGAGCTTGGGCTCCCTTCAATCCCTGCAGTACTTCCCCTGTCTGTAAGCACTGGCATGTCACCATTCCCACCAGGAGGGTTCCACCACCATCCCTATCACCATTGCCACTGTGGCATTCCACAATGGGTCACCCCCAGCGCGATGCTGGGATGGGGGCAAAGAGCAAGAGATCCCGTGGTACTTCCCTGGAGGCAGCTGCAGAGATGCTGCAGTGTGTGTGTCATTGCAGGGACAGGCTGCAAAGATAATTGCTCTTGGCTTGCCCCAGTGTGCAGCAATGCACAGTCAGTTCTTCCCTCAAAAGGACAAGGTTTCTTACAGATGGAGTCTGAAAATTTGTCTCTTCTATTGAGCTAGCTGGCTCTCATAACTTCAACAAACATGGGAAATCATTTTTCTATTTGTAATTTGCATTAATATGCTCTTTTACTATATTAGGTACCTGAAGGGAAAAAAATGGGGCAGAATGGATAGATAGGAAAACAAAGTTCATTATCCTGCTAGTCCAACAAAAGCTACATGGCTCTTCCAGTCTCCCACAGTGCTCATCACAGCCTTGAGATGCTGCAGTACCACCACGTCTTCAGGTCATTCATGACTCCTTCACTCCATGCCACGCTGATGTATAAGCCCGCTAACTTCTCACCCCTACAGCACAAACTCCCCATGACAGCCCTTTCTGCTGCAGCACTCTTCCAAGGGCCTCTTCCAAGATGGTCCCTAGCCTGCTCCCTTTCCAGCTTCACCTTACGGTAGGAAAAGAAATCCAGTGGAAACCCTGCTTGGGGTCCCTGCATTCTCCATTTGTCAAGCCTTTTTCATTCTCAGGTCTTTGAAGAGGCAATTATACAGGTCTCTCACTCTGTTTCCAATCTGTCTTCTACATTAGAGGAATTTGCCTTTAAAATAGGCTTAGTAACTGCCAGTTTTCCTGCATTCCTTTATCCCTGAGATTATTTTCCTCAGAGACCTTACTTACCAGTTCCCCAAGTTTGCTGAAGTCTACTTTTTTGGATTCATTATCCATATTCAGCTTTTCTTTCTTTTTTCCTTGGAATAATGAACTCGATCATTTCATGCTTGCTTTCATCCAAATTACCGTCCGATCTTTGGATTCTCAAGTTGTTGTTCTCTATTAGCCAGAAACAAGTTTAAAGCAGCTGCTCCCCTGCCCATTACCTCCCATCTTTTCAAATAGCATCATCTTCATGGCATCCAGGAACATAACAGGTGAGAAAGTACGCAGCATGCCTTGCTATTAAAAAGAGATCTCCCACTGATGTATCTTCCAGTTGCTCAGGAAAACATATCCACTGCCTGTCCTAACTAGTTGATCAACAGGAAATTGAAAGTCCATTATAATTGTCCATGTTTTTCTTCTTTTACCTTCACCAGAAATGTTCAGCTTGTCTTTCTCCTGCTCCTTTCTGAACACCAGCGCTTGGTACCCAGTACCCCCATTCTCCTCCCTTGTATCTCCTGAACAAATGACATCCCTCTACACCGTCCCTCAGGTCCTACGGTTGGCCCCACCAGACTGCCACTAAGTCTTAGATATCTGCCATTATGTGTTACTGCTTTTATTACTTTCTTCTAGGATTAAAGTGACTAAATGCTTAATTGATCTAAATGATACAAAGAAGATACAGAGGGGTTTAGAAGGGGATAACCCTCCAAAAAGATACGACAGGTGAAAGGATCACAAGGAAAAAGAAAAAAAGAAGAAAAATAAAAGATGTGGCATGCAGGTTGCTATAAAGCTGAAAATCCTGTATTGCAACAGATAGACAAAGCAGATATATATAATTTCTTGGACAGAACCCCACATGCAGGCGTCGTGCTGGGTTAGACACCAGTTGAGTTAATGGCAGCGTGACTGGAATCCCCTTGCACGTTAGAAGGAAGGAGCGGGCTAAAGGGCAGTAGCTCCTCTTTTACCATATGAGGAAAACCTTGTTTTTTCATAACACATTTTTTTCCCATGAAAGGGAAGAACGAGAGCCAACAGATGCTTTCTTCATGAAAACTCTATTTCCTTAGTATTTCTCTTCAGAAGTCAAGCGTGCAATTCCTCCTGGCCAGACAGGCATTTCACATGCAGTCTAAATCTACTGCATCTCTCGGAAGAAGGTTGGTAAGACTTAACAGCAAGGAAACTCTAACCGAGTTCCCACTGAGTTACATTCACTCCTGTTCTCAACTTCAGCAAATTAAGGTAGCCTGTGCAGTGTGCCTTGCATGGGCTTTCTGGATGCAATTGTTCGTGTGGACATTTAGGGATGCTCCCTTTTCCTGTGAGCATTTTTGCCTCCGTGCCTTTAGATGTATTTAATCTTCCCCTCCTGCGCTCCACCCCAGAGAAGGCTGTGCTGAGCAGGGTGCTGATCGTGGTTATGTGTAAAGTGCTTGATCTTTTAGGATAAAAGGTGCAATTTGAATGCAAAACACTCTGAAAACTTCCCACTTCTAATGATTTTCCTTTCCCACGCTGAAAAATATCTGGGATATTCATTTCCATTTTTCTTTTGTTTCCACTTTTGTGGTCCGTATTGAACTGAGGAATGTATGCCATCTGAGTGAGGAGCAGAGCTATCTGAGCCTCAACCCAGACTATAATTTGCCAGATCATTCCTTGTCTGAATCCAATCTGATTTGCAATTCTGAATAAATCTGGCCTTAAAGGGCATCGCAATTGGCATCCAGACTTTGTAGCACACAGGGCCAGAAGGAATATCAACAAGTTATTTTATACAGCCCCTTACTCTAAGGCAAAAAATAGCCCTCTCTGCCTATTGCTCCCACCCATCCCTATCCATCAGTAGTTTTTATCTGGGACTTCAGATCATTATTCATAGAATTTCCTTTAATAAAATAAAGAAACAAATATAATTTTAAACAGTAAACCAAATCCGTTTTCACAGCAGTCTGCCTTTCACAAACACTGATCAAGTTTGCTACACACTTCTTGTACTTCGGGATAAGTTACCAAATCCCCACCACACCCAAACAAATTATGCATAGTGCGGTGACATTGGCTCAGTGCTGGCACTGGAGCCTTCATTGAGACCCCTGCACTGAAGAAGGCACCACCACAATTTGCACCACCACCATTTGCAAAGGAGTGACTGCTTTTAAAAGCAATACCCAGCCACTGACAGAGCCCGTGTGAAGCAGAGCTGCTCCTGCTGGGGGCCGATACCATCTCGGCATGCAGCACCGGATCAGTTTGATCTCCCTACGCGGGTGCGCACGCTGCGGCTTCCTGCCGCCCACAGCCAGGCGCAGGATTCTGTCTCAAATCGCTTGGTGCATAATGATCTTTAATCACAACCAGCCAAAGCTGCTCTCAGGTTATTTCATTTGCCTGCCTGTCGCTCGGCAGTAAAATACATATGTTATCATAGTCATTTTCTCATTTTGTTCCATTGCGAGAGTCTAGGATGGGGCCAGGCGCTCTGGGCTTTGATGTGTGCTTTTTTAAACTGCATGAGAACTATATTTAGTTTCAGTTCACTTGCAGTGTCAGGCTTCCCTGTCGTGGCCCTCTGCCTTTACCTTGGCAGTGTTACAAGATCCAATTATGGCTTAAAAATCTGGCTGCGGAGAAGCAAAACTGCTGGCCTTTTATTCATTACTAAACAAGGACCTTCTGTTGCCCACAACACGTGCCTGACGTGAAACCTTTCACAGAGCCCTCAAAGAGACAGCGTGGCTGCTGTTCTGCCCTCGCAATCTCCTAAAGCCTTCTGAGTCCTAACGACACGCCTGCTGCAAAAGACCTTGAAGCCTTTGGTTTAAGTGCAGAGCAGAGTCCCCCTTTGCTGATCATTTCTTCTGCTTCCAGTCTGACCTGTCAGATAGAAATCTTGCTTTATGTAAAAAAAACAGTGAAAGTGGGAACACTCCTTTGAAGCACAACCCATTACAGACTCATCCATTTAGCCTATCTGCAGAATTGTAGTACTCTGTATTGAAGGCAACATAATGAATCAATACTTTGGGAACATAAAGGGGTATTTTTTCTTGGTTTCACAGTTCCCTTTACAGTAGCTATTGTTACCTGGTAAACAGACAGCTTCTGGTTAATACATATCAGATCCATCTGCAAAGCAAAACGTTTTCTTTTCCAATGCACATGAAGAATATGTTTGTTCTAAAGTGACTGTCTCATTAATATATGTAATTGAATTATACACCCTGTAAAGATATATTGTCCCACTATAATATACAAATACAGTATCCAAGAAGAACTTCTGGAGGAAATAACGTGGTGAAAAGCCATTTCTGTCTGCACTTTGCATCTCTTCTTTTTAAGCAATGCTGTATGTTTCCTTGAACATAAAACAGATATTGTCAGCGCACAATTTTAAGAGGTTCGTTTTCCAGATCAAAAGAAAAATAAGTGAATTTGTGACGCTTTCTCCTCAAAAATGAATGGATTTGGGGCTATTTTAAGCTGTGACTGTACTGACCCGATTGAAATCCAGTACTGATGGCTTGCAATAAAATGTCTCACCATTCACTTGCACATAATTGCCATGGAAGAAACTCTCAAGTGAATCTGGTCTCCAATGAAGTGACAAAGTCACACATCAAGAGTCATGCTTAGGGTCATGGGCAAGTCAAGCTGCTGACACCATCTTCCTCAAGGTGGCCATCCCTGGAGGTGGGATGATCACCTCCAGAGAGCAGAGGATGGAGCAATATCCTCTGGTCATTGCACCATCTGAACATATGGGGACATTGGCATATTCTCCCAACCCACCCAGGACTGCCTTACATGTAGAAATTGCCAGCCCTTAATGTGAATGATCAAATTGGTTGATGAGCACTTTATGCTGATTTAGCTTAATTTGGGAACAAACTCAATTAATTGGAATCAATGCTAACTACTAAAGGGGTTGCAGTGATTCAACTAAATTAATTTAGAAACCAATTCAGTTAAATTGGAACAATTTGTGTGTATAGACAAACCACTATTTAGTACACACTCTCTCACTGACTTCTTTGGAAAGAATAAAACCCCTTGCAGGCTACCATTCCTGCTATGTCTGCTCAAGATACCCTACCCTATCTTAAAGACATTGGAGAGCACAGATGTGTGTGTACATGTGTGCATACACGTGCATACACACATTACTTCTTATAGACTCTTCCTTTGATCAATTTTTTCCAAATTTTGCATAATACTCTGGAAAGTACTCCACACCCTTACAAGTTGAGTCACCCCAAGTTCTTGCTCAGCTGCTCGGGACAGACTCCATGTTCACTTCAGGTGAGAAACAACCCTGGGAGATCATTTGGCTTGGTCCTTGCTGTGCTTGCCAGCACTACTGCTTTGTGCACCTTGTCCATATGAGTTCGGGTCAAGACCTACTTACCTTCTGCTCTCAGGCTCTGGTCAGAGGTGGGGATGGGCACAACAGTGTGCTTCACCCTCACTAAATGGGGCTGGTGGTGAAGAGGAGGAGATCTTCCCTTAAGTGCCTCATCTACACTATTCTTGAACACCTCCAGGGATGCTGACTCCACCATTTCCCTGGGCAGCCTGTTCCAATGCATTACCACTTTCTGAGAAGAAATTTTTCCTAATATCCAACCTGAACATCCCCTGGCAAAACTTAAGGCCATTACCTCTCATCCTATCGCTGTTACCTGGGAGAAGAGGCTGACCCCCACCTCACCACAATCTCCTTTTAGGGATTTGTAGAGGGCAATAAGGTCTCCCCTGAGCTTCCAAACAGGGGAACAGACTGAACTGATTGTTCAGTTCCAGACTGAATAATCCCCGCTCCCTCAGCTGCTCTTCATAAGACTTGTGCTCCAGACCTTTCACCAGCTTTGTTGCCCTCCTCTGGACACATTCCAGGGCCTCAATGTCTTTCTTGTAGTGAGGGGCCCAAAAGTTGATACAGTGCTCAAGGTGTGGCCTCACCAGTTCCAAATACAGAGGGACAATCACCTCCCTGGTCCTGCTGAGTGCACTGTTTCTGATACAGGCCAGGATATCATTGAACTTCTTGGCCACTTGGACACACTGCTGGCTCACGTTCAGCTGGCTGTCAACAAGCACCCCCAGATCCTTTTCTGCCATGCAGCTTTCCAGCCACTCTGCCCCAAGCTGCAGTGATGCATGGGGTCGTTGTGACCAAAGTGTAGGACTCAGCACTTGGCCTTGTTGAAACTCATCCCATTGGCCTCAGCCCACTGATCTGGCCTGTCCAGATCTCTCTGTAGGACCTTCCTACCCTCAGGCAGATCACTCCTTCTCCAAGCTTTGTGTCATCTGCAAACTTACTGAGGGTGCACTCAATCCTCTTACCCACATCATCAATAAAGATATCAAACAGGACAGGCCCCGATACTGACACCTGAGGAACACCACTTGTGACTGTTCACCAGCTGGATTTAATTCCATTCACCACCACTGTCTGGGCTCGGCCCTCTAGCCAGTTTTTAACACAGCAAAGAGTGAACCTGTCCAAGCCGTGAGCTGCCAGCTTCCCCAGGAGAATACTGTGGGAAACAGAGTCAAATGACTGGTGGCACTATGCCAAGGCATCATTCTTCCCTCCTCCTCCTCCTCCTCCTCAACAAAAAATTTCTCAGCGCTTTTCACAAGATCTCTCCTAATATATTATAAAAGTGGGTCTAATCAAATTAAGTTTAAACATAAATGCAATTCTTCCTTTTTGTTTCCTGTTTTATAGCACTAGCATACTGAAATACAGCACTGGAAACATGGCCTGGGCTCTCTTTTTGTTCTGATGAAGTAGAAGACGGCGTGAGCATCCCTCCATCACCCGCAGCTCCCTCCCATGTCGCACCAGAGCTCTTTGATACAGCTGGGTGCTGATAACATTGCAGTTAGTAGCAGCAATATTCCTGTCCCCATCTCTGATTTTGGCTTCCCAAGGATTAAAGTGATTTCTCAAAAGGAACCTCAATACATATCGCAACACCAAAGTTCAACAAGGACAGAAACTTCCTTTGTTGTGCAAAGTTATGACAGGAAATAACACTGGGTTGGACTGATAAGCTTTTCGCATTCACCTGCTGCATATCAACTGTTTGGGAAAGGTGTGTAGCAGGACATTCGAAGTCAGCTATTCACAGCTAAAGCTTTATAGCAGCTTTGTAGACAGCAGACTTCTGGGTACAAATAAATTTATATCTCTTTCACAAAGAAAGTTTAAAAAGCATATTGATAGTGTCTCAGTAAAATGACTGCCTGGCTGGTGTTCGTATTATAAATGCTTCCATTCCTGCTGAAAACAAGCCTATGATGTATGATGAAAAAAAAAAAAAAAACCGCTTCATTTTTAATGCCATAGCAGCTCTGTGTCAAAAATATTTTAAAAGCTACCACTTTATTTTTAATGCCACAGCAACTCTGTGTCAAAATATTTTTGCAGATTTCCAGACACCAGCTCTTGTGGTCAGATCCTGTTGGATCACAGAGATTTCTAAGCTGCCCATCAGTATTTACATAGTGTATGTGTCTGTTGTATTTCGCATGGGATTAAGTATAATAAAAATTCATGTTACCCTCTGCAGGCTAGCATCAGAGGGAGGCATGCATATTTCAGCTAATTAATTAACAGGAGGATGGATGTGTTAACGTGAGCCTCTTGAGACTCAGGTTAATAACCCACTAAGGGTCGTATTTGCAAGTGGCAAAGCTTCTGTGGCTACACTGTGAGCCATAAATTATGGGTGAGGCCATTTGCTTTTCCAGCCCTGAGTATCTACCGAGTATCTAGATACAGAGGGCTGTTATGGCTCTGCTTTCACAGGAGGTCGAGGACTCCCTTTTTTACTTATTTTTCCTTGTTTTTCCCCTAACTCTTCCCGTGCAGCTCATTAAACCACTCTGAATGGCACTGATCACAGCATGAGGAAACTGAAGAGTCTTATTTTCACCCACCCGGAGAAGATATGGAGGCTGTGTAGCCTTCGTAATCTAAAGCTTCCCCAGTGTTTTTCAGTCAGGGGATTGAAATTAATTTGCAAACATCACACCAACAATGTCTACATCACTGCAAAGAAACAGCAAAACAATATGCCATAGAGAGACATTCTTTTTGCAAAAGCCTATTGCCAGCTGCAGATCATCCCTGCTGGAGGCCTCCTTCGCACCACTGCTGCAGGGAGTCAGTGAGCATTTCACCTACAGAAATGGAGATAACTTCATCTTTTGCTTGATGAAGAGCTCTTCCAAGGCATCCTACAAAACGAGGTGCAGAAGCAGGAACAAGTCCAGCTGGTGGCACCCACTTGTTGCCTTCCTAGACCCACTTCACAGAAGGACATACTGAATCTAAGGCCAAAAACACGTGGGATCCACTGGAAAATTTAGACTCGAAGCTGAGAGCCCTTGGATCATCTCACCACACTCCCTATCCTGCAGAGCAGGTGACATTTTCATAGATCTTCAAGTCTTCAAAAAAATCCTGTAGCCAATGTTTTGAGTTTCTCTGGAATAAAGGTGGTGAAAGTCAAGTGTGAGATCAGAGCAGATTCCCATCTCCTTTCCTACACATAACTCTCTTGAACCCATGAAAAAGCCAGGTCTTTCCACAAAAAGCAAGGAGTTTGCATATCCTTAGCACATTTTAATTACAAAGGTGATGCAAAATAAACCCTGACACCAATACATACAGATCTCCTTCCCCTGCATCCTTGGAGGCATGTACCACAGGCTGCGTGCACAGGTCCATCACAGAGGAATAGAGGGCAAGAAGAGATCAGAGCAGCTGCAAGAGGGATGGCAGGACCCTTTGGGAACATTTTGCCCAGCAGCTGTCTGTGAAGGATTGAAAAGCTCGAAAACTGAGAAAGCAGAAAATTTTGGATATGAACCATTGTTTCTGGGCTTTCACCGACCCCTCTCCTGAATCAACCCAGTAGACAAAGAGCAGAGACATGAGTTTGAATCATCCCATTCCACTTCCACACTGTTTGGGCTGCAAAACAGGACAGCATTATCTCCATCTCCCTCTGCTCCTATCTTCCAGGTCCCAACACACCCTCACCGTGTGGTAGATGGGGCATTTGGGATATCGAGTTTCTCAGGCTTCTCACTTCTCCAGCCCAGGTTTCTCCACCAGAAGGCCCTTAGTAACTGGGGAAGCTGTAAATCCATGCTGTAATCTCTCCAATGACAATGCAGTGGGAGGGAGCTCCAACGTACAGTCTGAAGCATTCATTTCAATCGGAGATAAGCTCTATAGGCTCTCATGTTTCAAACCTACCGTAGCACTCACCTCCTGCAAAGAGTGCAACTCCAGGTGCAACAGGAGATGATTGAAAGTCTGATGGAAGGAGTGGGTGAAATTGCACAACACATTCATCAATGAAGTGCCCAGGGTGAAGGTTTACTTGAGCAGGTCACTGTCTACAACCAAGAGGCTTATGGATCTCACCCTGAGAAACAGAGCAAGTTAAAACTGCACTGAACAAATATTTCCCACAGCATTTAATTCCTGCTTAGCCCTGTTTGGAGCTGCTAAGCAAGTTAATGGCCTAATCACTTGTAACAAAATGGGCCATCTTAAACATGAGGGAGAGGGGGAAATTGTCCTGTTTATTGCTGCTGAGCCGGCATTTATCTATATAAATAGGAGCAGGCTAGGTTACAAAGACCTGCCTGAGTTGAAAATGGAGGGAAATGAGAGTGTAGTCCTATCATTTACACACATTCATGTGCTAGAACAGCAAGGGTCTTTATTTGCCCCTCAATGGCACATGGTTGCACATCTGCCCTAAGAGGTGTGTTGCACAGCTCTCTGCTTTCCTACAGAAGCCTAGGGAGCCCTAAGATGAAAGGCCTTGACAGGCAAACAACTCCAACTGCTGTGATTAAATCCCGAAGTTATTGCCGCTTTCTTCCATGTCCATCACCATCTGTGGGCCAGTTCATACCTGTAATGTGCTGGATCTACTCTTTTACCAATTGTTTCACCTCAGCCTGGGGCAGACACTCAGGTAGGAATAAGAAGTTCCCTCACTCCACCACAATCCTACCAGACTCTCAAGGCTCTGCTGAAGCATCTCCTCCAAACAAATGCACTCCATGGTTTTCACCAAGCAAGTCCATCACATGCTTCAAAATGCAGATGGTACTTCCAGCTGAAGCCTGGTGAAACCGCAAGTTCTTGACTAGTTTTCAGAAGGCTGCATTAGAGATCTCCATTTCAATGAACATTTCTAACAAGGAACCAGGTATCCAGTATCCTTAGTGGAAGGATCATCAGCTCATCATCAGTCCCTTCCCAGCCCCTGAAGTTGCCAAACCTTCAGATCTGACAGAACAACCATGCAAAAATTTCTCCCTACAGCTCCCAGTGTCACTTCATCTGCTCACATCTATAACCATGTGCTGATTAGTTACAGAGCAGAGCATGGTCATGCTGAAAGCATCATGATTGTGCTTCTGTCTCATTTTCTCTGACCCAACTGCACAGACCAGTTCTTTCCTCCATCATGCCTGGTGTTCATCTAGCCTTTCTGGAGAACAGATTCAACTCATTCACTTAGCAAAAAGTTCATGGACGGTTGTGACAAGCACCTGAGCTAGTACAAGAGAAACAAAAGGAGTGACATGGATGTGAGTAGTAGAAGCAGTACTTGTCTCTATTTGGTGACAGCAAATTGGTATAACCCCTCTCACCAAGCCATTGGCATAGCCCAGACTTAACCTACTCATTTCAAATACACCAGTGCACAAAGTAAGTAAATAAACAAATAAATGAATAAATAAATAAGGTTGTTTAAATTATTTAAACTCATACATTTTGAGAGGAAAAGCTCAGAGTGGCAAGAGGCTACAAAAGCAGTTATTTCAGGACGTAAGGGGATGGGAGTACCCAGAGCAGGGAGGATGATCACAAACAGATGAGGACAATAACCTCTTACCCTGGTTCAATTCTATCTGGAATAACATGTCTGATCACAGCCTAAGACCACAAGTGAAGAGCTAGAGGTACAAGTTTACTTAGCTCACACATCAGTCATCACTCCTGGCCACACTGCTGCAGGAGCACCTCTGAGAAACCATCTTAACCATGCTGCATCTGTGGTTTTGTACACTTGCATTTGTAATTGCAGGTTCAGCATCCACCCTTTGAAAGTCAGATCATTGCATCTAATTTCAAGCAGCCTGCCTAACAGTCACGAGCAAGGTGCCAGCCAAAGCTATGCAATGAGGCCATTATTATAGCAAGAGAACAAGGAAAAGATCTTGGCAGCCCAGATGACAGATGACAGAGACACACATGGGTAGGCACATGCTGCAAATAATTGCACTTACTACTGAAAGCCCAGCTTCACTGAACTGCCACGTGAATGGCAGAGGCTTCTCAAATGAGTCAGACCTTTATGAGCCTGCCATGTTTGCAATTTGGCACAGAAAATACGCTCTCCTTTCAGCTAAATTTTTCCAGTTGTTACTCTGATGCAAAAGAATCTCAGATCTCTGCTATCAATTGGTTTAAAGAGTAGAGGACTCTCCCCAGTTCACTAGCCTATCAGTTAATTTGTGTGCAGAATTTTAGTGTCAATAATGAAGATTTTTCTTCTGTTTCCTTCCTGTGATTGGGCTCTTGAAAGCTGTTGCTGAAGATCACAAAATCACAGAATGACAGGTGTTAGAAGGGACCTCCAAAGATCATTAAGTGCAATCACCTGCTAAAGCAGGTTGCCTGCAGTAGGTTGCACAGGAATGCATCCAGGTGGATTTTGAATAGCCAGAGAAGGAGACTCCACAACCTCTACGGGCAGCCTGCTCCAGTGCTCTGTCACCCTCACAGTGAAGAAGTTCTTCTTCATGTTTGTATGGAACATCCTATGTTCCAGTTTGTGCCCATTGCCCCTTGTTCTGTCACTGGGCATAACTGAAAAGAGCCTGGCCCCATCCACTTGACTCCTGCCTATTAGATATTGATAAGATTCCCTCTCGGACTTCTCCAGACTGAACAGTCCCAGGTCTCTCAGACTTTCCTCATATGGGAGATGCTCCATGCCCCAATCATCTTTGTGGCCCTCCACAGGACTCTCTCCAGCAGTTTCCTGTCTTTCTTGAACTGAGGAGCCCAGAACTGGACACAGTACTCCAGATGTGGCCTCACCAGGATGGAGAAGAGGGGGAGGATCATCTCCCTTGACCTGCTGGCCATGCTCTTTTTAGATATCTTACCCTGAAAGAAATGAGAAAGTACGGACACTGACACACTCAGTCTCAGCACAACTGCTTGCATGGGGCTGGAGAATACAAAGTCACTCTGCCTTGCTTGGATTTCCAGCCACATAGATGTTAAAGAAGAAAAAGAAATAAAAGGATCCTTTCACCTATTTCATAGTAGGCTATGAAAAGTGAGCACCATCATAATGGAGATTAGAGCTTTACCGGTATAAGGTAATGAGGACAGATTCCAAGATCGTTAAAGACCCTGAGCACTTTTAGGAAGAACCAAGCATGCGATTCAATGTCTCTGGCAAAACTCCAGGCACATAAACGCCCTCTGCTCCCCACTTACCCAGCAGCATCGGCGGGACAAAAGACTGAGCTACCTTGAAGGGCCGAAGCACAGGGTGTAAAAGCTTCCTTCCAACCTGGAAACAAATGTATTTTGGTGACTAATGCCTGGTATATATATGTGTATCTGTGTGCGCATACAAGCGTGCACACCACTACCCTTTAATTGGATGCATGTGGCCCCTGTTGTCTGGATGGACCCTCAATGTCAGTAGATTCCATGCATGTGTGAAGGACTTCCTGCACAGCTCAGATTCCTTGGCAAGGACCTAAATATAAACTCTGTGCAGATATAGGACTCACCATTTATAAAGAACCCCAGGCTGTCTGAAAGGATAACACGTCATACTAGTTACTTGGTCCAATTCTGGTTGGTCATTGCACCAGTATATTTTACTAACATCATTGGAGTTAGTTAAATCCTTGTAAATAAGAGATGTTTTTGTGTGTGTATGTGGGTTTTTTTAAAATATTCTTACTTAGTTGAAGCTGATCAACAGGCTTGAGTATCCATCACTGACCTTAATTGCAATGTTCAACCTTGTAGAATATGCAAGAGGTGCCTGCATTTCACATGCCATGAAATGCAGGCTTAGTTATTATCAAGGTAACATCTACAGGTTTTGTGTCCCAGAGAATCTCTTAAACTATATTGTTCCCACAATATAGCTAATGTAATGTAAGTCTCATAGAGGACAGATGCATCAGATAGAGAAAACACCAAGAGATAATTAAATAGTGTCTGAAGAACAAGAGACCCATCTCACCATCTACTTAATGCTAATATGAGGCACAAACCCCCAAAATTATTGTCTTCAGAGGGATAACTGTCCCATCCTACACAAGGTTTGTGCATCCATATGCAGAAAGCAAAACAACATAGTAATAACACTGCTTAATAGCAGGTGCCACCTGCTAAGTTCAAGAAAATCAAGGTGGCTATGCTCAGAGCTCCAAAAAGGACTACAGCTGCGCAAACAGTGGGCCAGGTGGAGCTTGCAAGATCTCTATGAAACACAGAAAGGTTATGCAACTCTGCTGTAAATGTTTTGGAAACAGCATTCATTCTTTGTTTCTGTTCACTCAGCAGGGATTACAGGCCTAGTAACTCCATCTATCATTTTCACAAGAAGATAAGGGCAAGGAAGGTGTAGTGCAGATAAAGCATCTCTCCTTCCCATCCAACCCCCACTTCTTCCAGTTTAAACTTAAAAGCCACACAACGCAGCTCACATGAGCACCTCTTATCTAGTTAACACAAGTTAGGAGAATGTATAATTAGTTTATTGCTTCCTGCAGCTGTACCACCTGAAGCTCAGATCTATCTCATCAAATATCATAAATGGCTGTAAAAATGGACAGACGTGGCCCTGCCTTGCAGACAGGGACCTCTAAAGAACATACATGAGGGTCTCTGCAGTCAGAGGCATTTTGCTGCCACTTTTCAGAAGCGACAAGATTCAACATCCAACAAGGACATAAGGAGATCGCCTGCAACAAAAACATTTTGGTGAGTTTAGCACTTATCCCAGAAAACAAGACAAGGAACACATCCACTTTACATTTATTCAAAAAACACCTTGCAGAAACACATCTCAGCCCTCTGAGTAGCTTCACCTAGCCCACCATATGTCTTTGCACTTCACAGAGCAAATAGAGAGACCTCTAGTGTACATTAAGCCCTAAAATTTACCTAATTTTCAGTCACCCAATTAAGTGATTCCTGTATTACCCAAATTAGCTATTTAGTAGAGGAAGAGAAGGGCTCTAGAGGGAGATGCTGACAATCAAAGTTTCTCACCTGGCTCTGTGCCCTGATGTAATTTTAATAAACATCTTCCCTGTTCCCTTAGAGGGAAAGGTGCCTTGCCTTGGAGAAAGTGACTCTGTACACCTAAAGATCTCAGGATTTGAGAATGTCAACTCTAGAAAAGGTCACTAAGTTCATGATGTTGTTACATGCAACACAAGGGTAAATTATTATCAAAGCTAAATCTAATTCTAAATCTAATTCCTTATTGGAAAACTTGTAAACCTTCCACAGTGATAATAAAAAGTATGTGGTGATCAGTATTTAAATAAATAAATAAATAAATAAAAAGTCACATTCTCTTGAACAGCACTTTATTTATACACGATTTGGTTGGTTCCCTCCCCCATTCCCATAGGCTCTTATTTGAGGGTGTTTGGGGAACATGCAGTGTATGAGCCACTGACAATATTTACTGAAAGAGTCTGGTAGCAATCAAGTAACCTATATGTCTGCTTCTCATTATTAAATATTACAAACTTTTACTGAAATTATTAGAGCCTATTTAATGGCTCATTGAACTTAGAAACCATACAATTTTCCTATTAGCCATTTCCATTCAAATATTTATGGTAGCAACTCATATGAGAAATAATTGAAGATGCAAAGAATGAGGAAAAGGGAGGCATTTCGTCAGCTGCCTGAGAGCCAGATCTCTCTGTAACTCTACCATAAACCAGTGGAGTAAGTCAAAGGAAGCTAACACAGAGACACAAAGCAAATCTGTTGTTGATGAAAGGAGAATCTGGACGTGTCTTTGAGGGAGTCTGCATATATTTGGATTTGAGACTCTTTTCCATGATTAAAGAGAATGTTTATAACTACTCATTTCATTTCTTTTGGCTGTGGTAAGGAGACATCCAGTCAAGTCACTACCTGGTATAAACAGATACATCTATTTTGAACTAGAATATAAGACAAAATTCCAAGATTTTGAAAGAGTCTGGAGACCAGTAGACTCAGGGTCTCCAAGACTGAAAGAGAGGAGGAGGAAAAAAAATTATTATGATTTCTTCTTTGGATGGAATATTGATGGAAGACCAGAAGAACCCCCTAAAAGAACTCTAGTTTTGGAGAAGATGTAGCCGTGAAAATTTGGAAACAAATTGATGTAACTTATATCCTCAGATACTCTAAAACTTCTATATTTTCTAGGTAGCCTAAAGTCAGAATTATTAACAGAGCAGATATGCAGAAGACAGGTCCATTCTGTTTCTGTGCTTACAAGAAAGGACAGTCCTGCTGAGAGAATCCTTCAATTTAGGTTACTGAAAGTACAAAAGAAGTCAGCACAGGGCAGCACTCTTAGAAGAACGTAATGAAGATAGGCTCTCAGGATGGATGCTCACCATCTCACTTTTGCTCTATGGATGTTCCTTGCAAACAGACAGAAGCCAGTTTTAGTTGAGTTGCATTAATGTGGCACTGAACCCAAGTTAACAGGAGTTATTGGGCTAGTCTAATACTATGATGCACTATTTCTAGACAGAATCTGGCTTGCATCCATTTGGATTGCAGTACTGTGAAAAAGAACATGAAAACTTTCTGACCCATCCACAAAGAAACTCTGAAATTCAAGAGAATAATCTTCAAAATCGCTGCCTCATTGTACAAATACCTCTAGTTTTCAGCTTAATGTTGTGTAGACACTTAATGTCCTGCTTGAGGGCTCTGTAGCAGTCTTGCACAACACCAACAAGAATGAAACTTAGCATCTAGCTTACTCCTAAATCCTAATCAAGAATGTCAAAACCTGGCTATCTTTTTTTCTCTTAGAAAAGAGCTGCCTGATGACCTGAAGAAACTGGCTGATGTGGTTGCCAAGACACTCTCCATCAGATCTGAAAAGTCATGTCTGTCAGGCGAAGCCCCCAGTGGTTGGAAAAAGGGTAACATCATTCCCATTTTCAAGAAAGTGAGAAAGGAAAACCCAGGGAACTACAGGCTGGTGAGCATCACCTCTGCCTGGAAGGATCGTGGAGTAGATGTGCAGGTACATGTGAGATGAGGAAGTGATCTGAGACAGCCAGCATGGCTTCACCAAAACCAGATCATGCCTGAACAGTCTGGTGGCCTTTTATGGTGGAGTGATGGCATTGGTGGACAAAGGAAGGGTTACTGATGTCATCTATCTAGACTTGTGCAAGGCCTTTGACATGGTCCTGCATCACATCCTCATCTCTTAATTGGAGAAATATGGATTTGAAGGTTAGACTATTTGGTGGGAAAAAAAATGGGTTGGATGGTCACAGCCAAAGGGTTGTGGCCAATGGATCTATGTCCAGGTGGAGGCCAGTCACAAGTGCTGTCCCCCTGGAGTCCGTCTTGGGGCCAGTGTTTTTCAACATCTTTATCAATGACAGACAGTGGGATCTAGTGCACCCTCAGCAAGTATACTGATGACACCAAGCTGAGTGGGGCAACTGATACAACAGAAGGAAGGGATGCCATCCAAAGGGACCTGGACAGGCTTGAAAAGTGGGCCCATGTGAACCTAATGAGGTTCAACAAGGCCAAGTGCAAGGCATTGCACTTGGGTCAGGGCAATCTCAGGTATGTGTACAGACTGGGAGAAGAAGTCCTTGAGAGCAGCCCTGATGAGAAAGACTTGAGGATCATGGTGGACAAAAAGCTGAACATGAGCCAGCAGCATGTGCTTGCATCTCAGAAGGCCAACTATATTCTGGGCTACATCAAAAGAGGAGTAGCCAGCGGGGCAATGGAAGTGAGTGTCCCCCTCTGCTCTGCTCTTGTAAGGCCCCATCTGGAATACTGCATCCAGGCCTATGGGCCCCAGTATGAGAAGGATGCAGAGTTGTTGGAGCAGGTCCAGAGAAGGCCACAAAGATGACCAGAGGGCTGGAGCAACTCTCCTATGAGGATAGGTTGAGGGAGCTGGGCTTATTCAGCTTGGTTCTGGGGAAACCTCATTACATCTTCCAGGATTTGAAGGGAGCTTATTGTATTCAGAAGGGAGACTGACTTTTTACATGGTTTGATAGTGATAGGATAAGGGAGAATGGCTTTAAAGTAAGAGGGGAGATTTATGCTAGATGTTAGGAGGAAATTCTTTACTCAGAGGGTGGTGAGGCACTGGAACAGGCTGCCCAGAGATCTTTGGTTGCCGCATTCCTGGAGGCATTTAAGGCCAGGATGGATGGATGGGGCCCTGGGCAGCCTGATCTGGTGGGTGGCAGCCCTGCCCATGGCAGGGGAGTTGAAGCTAGATGATCTTTAAGGTTCCTTCCAACCCAGGTCATTCTATGATTCTACTCTGTGGCTGAAGGGAGAAAGTAATAGAGGTGTGTACAACCTGAAACTGTCAAAAAGATAAATCCAGAACAGCCCTAGCAGACTAGATGTTCAGTGTTTTCTGGCTTTTTCTTTACTCCGAGGATAAAAGACTTGAAACAAATAGAGAGTAATTCCACCCAGGCTGCTGTGAAAGCTGGTATGGGACTGGTTATGTGCATTATACATAGGTACGACTGGGAATCTAAATATAGGGGTGAAAAGTCACTAGGCCTGGGAATTCCCCACTGACGTAGCCATTGTGCTGCTGAAGAAAGAGAATGGCTCCAGCTAAATTAGGTCAAGAGATATTAGCACCTTCTTTTCTCTTCAGGTTCCCTTTTCATAAGGAAATAAAATAACACAGGATACACAGATATTAAGATCACAAAGACAGTAATTAAAAAGACATACTATACAAGAACTGAAGTCATGCAAGTGCCTCCTCATACCATCCATATATGTATATATATGTAAGGACATTCATTTTCCAGGAAGTTTAGTCTCCAAAACAGGTTCTTAGGAAACCTGTCGTGGCAATGCAATAAGTAACAAACCTCTAGCTATCTTCTCCTCCTTTCTGATCAAGTTTCCTGCTCCCAGAGTAAAATCACAGGAAAATATACCCACTTTCATGCATGCTGAGAGCTTCTTTAAGCCAAGATGCCAGTCCTTTAAGGAAAATGGTGAGACATTTGCTTCTGGTGACTCTTGATGAAGTAGAAGGGTGTAGAGGTGTTGGGTAGCAGGCAGCTGGATAAGGGACTCTGGGCTATACGCAGGTGCACTTGTCTGTGAGTACCCCAAGTGAATAAGACAGTGGGCATGGGGAAAGCTGATCTTTTCCAACAGGAACGTCAGAGAAGGGAGTGTGGACTAGCCCCCAAACTAATGCACAGTGTGCTCCTTGACATACACTTTCCAATAATGTTGCCATCTAAAGGGCATTATTAATCAGTTGCTTACGAAACCCAAAATGCTTGCCTGCAGGCATGGTGCCGTTTGAGGAAGAAACTCATCCCACTCCCTTGCTTGACCCCAGCTGCATAATAGCACAGGATGACACTGCAGTATGTGGTGGTAGCACAGCTAGACTCCCAGGGTCTGTACTGTAGGAGGACAGGAGTTTCATCCTTATATTTCCTAGCTCATCCCTCTACCCTCCACTGCTGTGACACAGAGTCTTTCCAAGACCCACAGATGACTGCAGATTTTGACTCTGAACAGTTCAGACTCAAAGCAGGTCTGGGCTTGAAAGTAGAGTTTGGTCCATATTGAAAAGAAAGCATATGGAGCCTGCATTGATCTCAGTGGAAGGTCTGTAACATAAGAAGACAAAGTACCTCTCTAAGGAACAGATTCCTCTCTTTTGCACCTAAAAATCTCAATTACACTGTCAGGATCCCACCACAATAACTCAGTGTAGGGTTTGTTTCCATGAGGCTCCCTCCTTTCAGGGCAGGTGTTGCCTAATTGCTGTTCTTCTCAATTAACTCATTAATGAAGAATATGTCATCAGCTATCTTTTTTTTTTTTTTAAAGCTACAGCAAAGCTGAAACAAAAACACAATCTTCCCATTTTTGTCTACGGTAAACAATGAACTTGAATGACAAACTACAGTATAAATAAAAGCAAGGAATTGTAAGCAGCATACTGAATAACTAGGAAAGAGGATTGGTTTTCAGGCTATCCCTTTATCAGATAGTAAATTAGATATAAAGCCATTTAGCTGAAAGATGATAAGGTTCATGCAGCTAATAAGTCAATCTTGTAAGGAATATTGCTGACTTCATTGTCTATGTTAAGACAATCTCTGCTTGTTAAACCTCCGACCCTCCCCTGGGTCTCATTCTGTAACCTTTGAAGAGTGACTGGACTTCGAAGTACCTTCTCCTCTCCAGTACATTTTGAAAATGGGAGGTAACATAACAAGACACACAAAAGCACCTCGGCTATGTTGGAAAAAATGTCCATCTAGTCCTGGATCGTGGCAATGGCTAAGAACAGGAAGAATGAAAAAGAGAAGAACAAGGCGAACACATGGAGACAGCTTCACAGAGTAGGTCTACAGCCTGGAGATTTTTAATCTCAGAAATTTCCAGACTTAAAATTATCAAATTCTGCTCAGTGCCTGCTTCAGCACTTTTTTTAGATTGCTAAAAATCTATCTGAAGCAATTTCACTGCTTTGTTTGCAGAGCAAGGGGGAATGGCTTTAAACTGAAAGAGGGGAGATTTAGGTTAGATGTGAGGAGGAAATTCTTCACTCAGAGGCTGGTGAGGCCCTGGCACAACTGCCCAGAGAGCTGTGGGTGCCCCATCCCTGAATGTGCTTGAGGCCAGCTTGGATGGACCCTGGGCAGTCTGAGTAGGTGGTGGTACCCAGCCTATGGCAGGGGGTTGAGGTTGGGGGGCTTTGAGGTCCCTTCCAACTTAAGCCATTCTGTGATCCTATGGTATCTCTGCTTGGACTTGTATGTACATGGGACAGCAGCTTGTCAGTGAGAAAACCAACCATCTAGATAGAGACTAGAGATGAGAAGCTAGCCTGAATCACTGGGAAGAGGTCTATATCTCTTGACTCACAGTCCCACAACAGTGAAGTCCTTCCCAGTGCCTTCATTCTCTTCATGTTTTTGCAGGAGCTGGTCAGCCAATATGCATGCTTCCATTTCTTTCCTCTTCTGGAGTCTCTGCTACTTAATACTTCCAAGACAAACACTCTAAATCTGTGCTTAACACTTACAGTGAGCAGTGTTTATTCCTTGTACAAGCTCACTGGAATCTAGACAAAGGATTATTGGCAGTGATGGAATTTCCCCTTCTGCCAGCTGAGTGTAGGAGCAGATGGAGCCTGGCTTTCCTACAAAAGATTGATTTCTCCACATTTACCGTTCATTGCTTTATGGGACTAGAAAGAAGGAAACTGATTTTTGTGCAGCTTCCCACATCTGTTACAAGAGAGGACAGACACAGAGATAACTTGTGCTGCAACAGAGAAACAGGAGGCAGCAGACAACTCAAGTGCTTGAAGCTCTCTAAATATCTCATTCCATGACCTGCAGAGGATTGTATGTATATGTGTCCAAATAGAATGGGAAACACAACTTAAGCTCCCACATTTTTGCCCACATCTCGGCTTACTGTTCAAGCCACGACCCTTCCAGCCTCTTTCCCTCTGATGGCTTTGGAAACAGCCTATCTTGCTACAGCAGTGTTCTCAGCAAGTGTGATCAGGCAAGAATCTGATTTCAAATGTGGCTGGGCTTAGGAAAGACGTACTGACTTTAAGAGTTTGGAGGATATATGTTACAACTGTAAATCAGAAAGTAGCTTCTCTGATCACTTTTCCAGCTCTTTCTTCTGAAAAAAAGTGGCATATTTTTCCAGGCATTTTATGGTCACACAAATTAGAAATGCAATGGTCAGTGCAACTACTGCTAGTTTCATCACTGGCTTTTTGAATTTTTTTTTCTAGACCATGTGTTTTATAGACTCCAGTGTCTGAAATAAGAAAATACTTGAAATGCAACTTGGTAGCATAACACAGCATCATTTAGAAGAATAAGGCAAAATTCTGGAAATAATGAGGAATGTAAGGATATGGTAGTGATAGTCACTGCACAATGTTTCAGTGTACAGCAGAGAGCACTGTTTGTACTGTTGAATTTAGCTTCATGGCTGTCATTAAGAAGGATTACTTAACAGTATTGGTTAAGACCTCAGCCTATGAAACCCCTATTCTCATTTGCAGAAGGAGAACAGGAGGTAGATCAGTGTATTTGTGGATATAGCATAAGTGAGGGGCATGAATGTGAGTTCTATAGGATATAATTTTTACTGGTGTCAAAACTGCCAGAAGGATAAAGGAATTCAGAAGAAAAATATATACAACTGCAAATGAGTTCCATCTTTTCAGTTGACAGGAATTGGAATTAAAAAAAGAAGTACAGGAAAGCAAAAAAGAAAAGGATGTTCATCCATCCATTCCTACCTCTTCAGAAAACTGATCATGTGAGAAAAAAAATATCACACACAGGAGACAGCTTCTCTTTCTGAGCATAGTGGCTATGATGAGACAAGCCAGAGTGCCATTCACATCAGTGCACAAGCCTGCCCAGGCCTCTCTTTTGGGGGCTCTTGTTGGTAAAACAGGACCTTGCAGCACTTTCTGCTCTCTGGGATGTCATTATGCTATTACTACTACTTATCTGTATTGGGATGGTTTCCCAAAGGTCCCCCTTTCCAGGTCAAGGACCTCATTGTGCTTGGCATAGTAGAGAGAGAAAATCTGTCCCCAGAGAGCTGACACTTTAAATAGAGCATTACCAGCAGGAGTGATAACCCAAATCAAAATTCCAGAGATATTTATTTTCTTCACAGCATCAAGTGGCTTGTCTCTGAGTAGGACAGAAATGAAAAGCCAAAAAAAANATACAGGACACATCATTTACGATATAATTAAATGTTTGTGTCAGCTACTCTTATGTGGATCTTCCAGCAACCACTGTAACAGAGCTGTCCACTGTAAGAATAAATAAGTTAGTACATTAGCACCTAAAGGTTGTAATCTGCCTAACACAATCACTTAAATTGGTTGTGGTTTTTTTTCATTATGTTGGTTTAGATTCATTTTTTGGAGCTAAATCCACCATGAATGATGGAGATGTTGAAATTTGATTTCATATGAGATATAATTGGGCCAAAAGGGCATCATTTTGTATGTCACTCTAAAGAGCACTGCAAAAAAGAGAGCATAGGAGGGAACTGGGATTTTTAAGCTTGAAGAGATGCTGACCTAGGAAGAATGTCTACGTCAATCCTGGAGCTTAAGAGAGGTTCATCTCCAGTGTGACATTCATGCATGCCACCAATGTAGGCTCCTCAGTAATCACTGGATAAAATCTATTCAAACATATTAACTTCCCAAATGTTTTTATTAAAGCTCAGACATGGACAAACTGAAAGGTTAACTCTGTCCTCTGGGCAAAGGGGAGCAGGGGATAGCAGCATCTAATCGTGCTGCAGTTCCTAGGGAACGGGCAGTTCAGTGTATCTACTGAAAATTCAGAGGTTTAAAGGGACACACTTAAAGATGCAGTGCAGTATTTTATACTCAAATTATTTGATCTAGCTCTAATTTTCATTATTTGTAATTCCTCCTTTTCTCTAAACTGTTCCTCACGTCAGTGATCCCTGATTTGTGGTAGTCAAGCCATTAAGGTTACTAGAGTAAACAAAAGCATTTCACAGTGTAAGAGAAACCAGCCAGACTGCATCAGCCAGATCTAAAACTGCCTTTCCCTTTTAGGCTTGCAGTGTGTCTCCTGACATACACTGAGAGCCAACGGTTCAGATTTTAAATGATACAGATGAAGGCTTCATTGCTCATCCTCTGTCTAAAAGCTGAAACACTTCCAATGTCTCCGAATGCACATAATTTCACCAACAAACATGGCAGCAACAGTACAGTTTCCCAGAGCCAGTTCTCCCCTGCCATGGAAATCCTCCACCTTTTGGAGTTCACTCCCTGAGCGTAGTCTCAGCTCCACGACCTTCTCAGTAGCCACATCAGCAAGGACACATGAATTCCCTCAGACATCTCCAACATTTTACTTCCCTTCCCTCCTTGCCCATACATTCCACTTCCAGAGACCTGAAAAGGCTCTTCATGACAGATGATGTGGCAAACAGCAAGTCACTCACCGGGCACCTTCTGCACTAATTTGTTTCAGAAAACAAGCAGTCTTAGTGTTAATAGCACTGTTTTAAAGCCAGGTACCTCATAGTAGACACCTAAATAGATGGGCTGATTCTCAGGCATTCTAAGAACCAATTTCCCATTGGCAGATTATATTTTTGCAGTATATTATTCACATAGTAGATGTCCCAGATAAGATGTAGTTCTCAGTAAGTACCAAAGACAAAGGAGAATAAATCACATATATATCTCTTAGCAATCTTTTTTAGCTATCTACCCACAAACCCACATGTTTAAAACTCCTCTTCTTTAGCGTGAAGTCTGGCTGCATTTTAAATTCTTTTATTCTAGCAGTATTTTGTCACTCTGTTAACTCTTGTTTCCCTGGATGTACTATGAATTTGAGAGTCTTGGCCTTTCACTCCTGGGTTAAAGAAGAATTAAAATGAAGATTAAGTGTAGCAAATTCTCTCACATGACATGTGTTCAAACAAAAGAAGAGATTACACAAATGTCCTGAACAGAAATTTAAAGTATTAGGTTTGCACTATTTATTCAAGAACCAGTCAATGTCAGGTGAAACTTGTGTTCTTCCCTAAGAATACTGAAATACAGACCTTCTTCAGTCTCTACAAGACCACAGTGTTTCCAATAACTTAAGACTTAATTTTGACTAAAAATATTCTGGGCACCATAAGAGGACCTACAAGCCCCTCACAGCCCAGGAAAGGGTGTGGAATTACCAAGAGAGGATAATGGTACTGCCCTCTTCAGCAAACAGTGCTGAGATCTCCTGATGAAAAGCACTAGATAAGAGTGAGGTACTCTCTATGCCAACAGTCAAGTCAGACAGCCTTATGTAGAATCTGTTTATTTTTATAGTGAAGTATATTAGACTGTCAAAAGGACACTTCATCATCAATAATAAATATTCATCTACATGTATCATGCACTTGAGCTGCATGAATGATGAGATTAGAGTGCAGAAATGAATGAGAAACTCATAAGATAAATGTCACCTTTCAGTGTTGTTGTTGCGGATAAATTGCAGATGGATATAAACAAAGTCAATTATCTCATGCAAGTGTTCCTTGACTCAACATAAGATGTTCCTTGTGCCTAGACTAAAATCCTAAACCTCATCATTTACCTTTCATCAGAGAACAGGGAGAAGAAACAGTCAGAAGTTCCACTGAGGGTAATTATGTACAGAAACACAAAATGCATTACATTTATTTTCCTAGAAACAGAGGTTGCAAGCTATGATGAAGAACAAATCCTCACTTGAGTTTGCTAAATAGCTCCATTAACTACAATAGAAATACTTTGATTAACATGAGCGGAGAATTTGGCATATAAATTGAATTTCCACGTGTAGTTATCACCCAACATTTTTGAAGCATAGCAAAATACGATTTCTTTGATTGAATAGAAAGGAAAAATAAATTTAAAATAATCTTTAACTTTGATTTTTGAGATTTACTATTTTTGGAGTATATGGACATATGTTCTAATTTTTTTATTCTTATCCCTAATTTTTTTTAGGTAAAAAGGAAATATTTTTTCCTAGAAGAGTCTTGGGCTTTAAACTGTACAAATAGTCTCTGAATATGCAACTACTGTTTTATACAAGCGACATGAAAAACAGTAAATGCAGGAAATGTAATTTGTAATATAACAAAAGAAGCAAAGTTATACAGCTGGTGATGCCCTGTTTCCAGTGTTCTGTCACTTGTAAATAAAACAAAACAGTAAGAAATTGCCTTGAAGAAGCGGCTTTAAAACTCAGTAACCCTAAAGCATCAATTCTGAAACTGTTTTATGCTCCTAGCATGTCACACAGATCGCAGCATTCTAGTGATGTCTCCTCAGTTCCAAGACACTGGTTTTAAAAGTTGTGGTAACTGTTCTGACTATAATTTTGATTTTTGTTCTTTTCCAGCTATAAGTTTGGTGCCATTTAAACATTAAAATCCAAAGAGCACTCAAATGTTTGGTCATATGACTGAACACAATCAAGTTGTAACTGCTTAACAAGTTCCAGTTACTGCCCTCCTGCTCAAGCCGAGATAACAGCCTGGACATCACACCTGGTCCACACAGCCCCAGCCACAAGGCCATGCATGTTAATCCATTTCAGGTAAGGCAGCTGAACAGCACACTGTGTGCTTGTTCAACCAAGAATTGGCTCCAGTTTTTCCAATACACCCGAATACTTACATCTCAGGCTATGTCCAACAGTATGACCCAAAATCCACCAAAGGCAACTGTAGCACTTTCATAAACAAGGGTTTGGGCTTTAAATTTTCCTTGCTTTCTAAAGCATGCAAGGAGTTAGTTCTGCCAACACTTATTCACTCCAGCAGTAAATGTGTTGCATGTGTTGCCTCCAGGGCTGGAGCTTACCACTCTGTGAATAAATGTTTGCAAGGGCTGATGCGAGGTTTCCTGATTCGTGTCTCTGCACCAAGAGCTGGCCAGCCTAGCCTGCACTTTCATTGAATTGTGGTTTAATGAAATATAGGAGAATAAACAGAGATGCTGTTCTCTTGAAAGCCACTACATCTGAAATTTGGCAGGCTGCAATACATTACACCACCAACCACAGGGTCATAATGTCTAAATACATCGTATAAAGAAAATAGTTACCAAAAAGTAAGTATAGTCAGCATTTGTAATAAATAATACCTAATAAATAGTGAAAGCATTACATTCTAGGATGTAGGCTCCTATGTCTTGCATTATTTAGTAATTTATTATATGAAATCCATTGACCTTTCCAAGCTTTCCTTTTTCCCTTTCTTTTCTGGTGAAGCAAGAGTGTTAATTATGCTTTAGCTTTTTTTATTGAGCAACATTAGCATACAAATAGGCCATCAATAACCAATTACAATCTCCATCTCAGAAAGAGGAGAGCTACAATATCAAGTGTGGCTACTCACACATAGACACAAACCCTTTAAAAAAATACAGAGCAACTCACAATTGAATAAAAAGGAATGCACAGGAAAAACAGACAATGATAGATGGATAAATATCAGGCTAGCTCTCAGGCAGGGAATTCAAAAAGGTCCTTCTTATTCATTGGCCAAATATAAGTCTATCAACATAACCCTAGTTTTCCCCAGACTGCCCTGCCCTGCCCTCCAGAGATTAAAAATTCATTCAGATCTCATGCTGGTAACATTTATGAATTTTACTCAAGTGGAAACTATCAATTGTGTCAAATGGCACTGACTTATGTCTTAAGCAACATTTGACTTATAGCCAGTGAAACACTAAATCTGCTTGCCTCTTTTTTTTTTTTNAAAGGGTTATTTGTTGCATTTGTCACTGTAAGAGTAGGTTTGTGCTGAAGATGAATAATAAAACAATTGTGCGTTTTTCTTTCTGAAAATACAATACATTGCTACTGCGCTTTCATCTAAAATCTGTTTTAAGCTTGAACCTGCACTAATTTAACTAAAGATACTATTTTAAACCTTTTTAGCATAACTGGTTTCACCCCTCACTGATGCCCTGAAATTGACTTCAAATTGAGGATAAATAAACTTTAAAATGTCCACACACGATACTTCCATGTTCACAAAATATTTAAACCTGTTTAATCTAAATTCAGTTATGCCTAAACATATGTTCAGTCAGCCAATGTTGTTAGAGAAATCACTGTTCCTCAGATGAAATGCAGTAAATAACCAGAAGCTAGTTCATAAGTCATTGTGAAAGATGTAAATAGCTTACTTTAAAACTATCTTTGGCTGAAGGACGACCTCTTACACCACCATGCCTTGATCCATTGCAAGCTTCATGTCTGAAGCAGTTTGGTGATTGCATGCTTTACAGCCAAATATTGAAAAAATATCTTATATTAACGAAGTCAATGCCTACTGAAGAAAAAGATGTTTATAGCTTTCATGAAAGTTATCTTGACATCCTGTCCTATATTTTTTCTATCAAAATGGAACATTTAAAAAAACTACATAGCACTGATCGTCTAGTGGATCCTATTATATATAATAGGAGAGATGAGTTCTGCCAAAGTGTGCCTCATCATCTGTGATCTCCTCAGCTGTCCACCTTGCTCACCAGAAGTGAATATCATCCTTGGCACAGACACAGAAACACACAGGCTTCCACTCTTGCACCACAACTTGCAATCTATCATTTCAGGTTAAGGCAAATTTGAAGACAGATCAAGTCATGAATTTCAGTGGCCAACATGCTAGCGCTCACCCTACTTTTCCAACCCCCTTTTGAGGATGTTACCTCCTCAGTCAACCAGGAGGATTAAAAGAAGTTACTTAATGACAGCTTCCCTTCATGCAATATAACAATGTCCTGTCTCCCTTGGATTTCCTCCAGTGCAGGTAAGATATGAGCTGCTGAAGTCCTAGCTGATAAAACATGACATGCCTAGGGAGTGACAATTACAATAAAGCTCCATTACTCTCTTTACTTCTTGTAAAATCTCAACTTTATCCTTCTGATATATTACTGCTTTACTACTAAAAGTATGCATAATGTGTCCTGATGGCATTTTTTCATGGTGTTAGTACATGGGTGCAACACGGCCAAGAACCATATAGAATAAATTTTCCATGCTCTGTTATCAACTCTGCAAAGGCGCATGAAAAAGATTATTCAAAAGAGATGGTATTAGGGTACAGTCCCATGTGATGGGGTGAGCCAATCTAGCAACTCATTGTCAACATCTTGGTGTTGATATTGTGGTTATCCTTATCTTCTCTCTCTTCCTCATACCATTTGCCTGGACCCTTACTCTTATCTTGATCTGGCTCTGATGACTTTTGTGCCACTCCTTTTAGCCAAGTCACTCCACTAACCCAGCACAAACTACTCTGTCGGCTGCGAGGGAACGATCAGATAGTAGTTTTTGCAAGGTTTGTAAGATGAGTGAGCTCACAAGAAGGAATTTCAAGGACCAAAAGCAATATAAGGGAGAAATGAGGCTGCATAACCAAGAGGATGAGAGTGACACCCATCCCTCACAAAAAGAAGAAGTCATCTGGAACCAAACATTAACTCAATTTCATATGACATGATAGGGTGTTTCAAGTCATTTCAATATTCTTGAACTGTTTGCTCAATCATTCCCAGGATCCTTGCTCTTGGACATTCTTTAGGTGTCCGAGTATTATTGGCCAGGGAGTGCTACAGACAGCATGATTTGGTATTGCAAAAGAATATTTCATAGGCAGACTTCCCCTCTGGTTATCTTTATGCTTTTGGAAAATTCCTGGAGAATACAGCTGCAAAAAGACCAAACAGTCTCGAACACTCTACAATGAGAGGCAGCAATAGGGAATTGTTCTTTGATGTACTATTCCATTTGATAATTTACAATGTGCTAACGTTACTTCCCCATAATTAGTTTCATAAGGCTAGTTTCAAAAGAAGGAAGGAGGCTTTTCAATATCATGTTTCCAACATCTTATCTTTAATTTTTGGACAGTAAAGGTGAGTGTTGCAATCCAAAATGAAAAAAATTTCTCTTAAGTATTGCTATTTTGTCCATTTAGATATTTGAGGGCTGCTCAGAAAGTAATGCCTCCAATGTTGTTATGTTGGTCCATGATGTCAGATGTGGATGTTGGTGGTATGGCAGTAGAGGTTGAACCTTCCCACCAATATTCCATTGCATTTTGTCATCGTGCAACAGATTGCAGCAGAGGGGCAGTCTGACAAAATGGCATCAGACATGGAAGTGTGGATGAAGAAAAGGTTTGAAACTGAGTTTATGCAGCAAAAACTGCATCCATTGGCATTCACTGATGCTTCCTGAATGTTTAAGGAGAACAGTGGATGTCAGCACAGTGAGGTGGTGTGTTTCAGCAGTGGCAACAGTGACGGGAAAGACAAGCCACGTTGCAAATGGCCATGGACAGCTTGCACACCACAAAATGAAGTGTGTCTCGATCAGCTCATCCATGTGAATCAGTGGATTACAACCAGGGAACTGTGAATGGAACTGAATACCGGCTTCAATGCCTTGGAAACGAAGGTGGCAACGTTGGAATATCACAAAGTTTGTGCAAAGTGGGCACCACGAATGTTCACAAAGGAACAGAAAGAACACCATATGCAAGTTTGTCAGCACCTATTGAACCAATACAAGGCTGAAGGTGACAGTCTCCTGGATCACATCATTACTGGTGATATGTGGTGTCACCACTACAAGATGGGGTCAAAATGGAAGTCCATGGAGTGGCGGTGTGTGTATTTCCAGTTGAAGAAACAGTTCAAGATAGAGACCTCAGTGGGTAAAGTGGTAAAGTGATGTGCACTGTCTTTTGGGATAGGAAAGAGGTGATCCTTCTGGATTTCCTCGAACCCAGATAAACCATTAATTCTGTCTGCCACATCACAACACTAAGCTGAAGCCTCCAACTTCCAGAGTTAGGCCAGAGACAAAGACAACCTTGCTCTTGCAACATGATAATGGCAGGCCCCATACCAGTTTGAAGAGCTTGGAGCACACTGTCAGTCCTGGCTGGACTGTCCTACGACACCCATAGTATAGTCCAGATTTGGCACCTTCCAACTTCCATCTGCTTGGGCCAATGAAAGATGGACTGCATGGGCAACAGTTTCTTAGCAATGATGCCAACATAGGAGCTATAAACAGTGGGTCATCTCTGCTGGGGCAGATTTTTACAAGGATGGCATGCAGGCTTTTGGTCACTGCTGAAGAAAATGCATAGTTAATGGTGATGACTATATTGAAAAATAGTGTTTTGTAGCTGAGAATTTGCTCTATCAAATAGTGTTATTGTGCTCTTTGTATCTGTTGTAGTTTGTATGGGAACAAATAAGGAGGCATTGTTTTTGGAGCAATCTACATATATTTGAAACTTTTCTGTTAAAAGTCAAAAACATAATCAAAATTATTATTTATGTAAAAAAGAAACTATTTTAAGAATTTTATCTCAGCAGGAAATCTTCTAGAAAATGTGAGCTCTCCTTCTAATTAGATTGATTTTAAAAGTCTGCTTATAACACTGCTCAAGAGTATGCCAAGGCAAAGCTTTTGAAGGTAATTATATTGCAAAACATGTTCAAGATATTTCAAACCAGCAGCCCAGCCCAAAGACATCCATCCCAACTGTACTCTGATTTTAGGATTGCTGAACATCACACTTATCATCAACATAGACCGTAGAACTGCAGTTGTTATTAAAATCGAGATAAGACAAATCTTAATTAACTAGTTCTACATCTGTAAACAAATAAACTAATCATATCTCTGTGAATGGCAAGTAACAACTTTGCATCAACCTGAGATTTTTTTTTTAATTTCTTACTGATTACAAATTGCTGTAATAAAAAGTGTGCAGTACGAAAACAATGGATTTTTAACAGCTCTGTAAAATTTATCTCCATAATTTAAATAGAAAAAGAAGAGAGTGAATGCTCATTATTATGCATTTCTTCCTAAAACCAAGACATAATTTGGGCCAGTAAGTGACAACTCATTTACTTATGGTGATCTATGGGGCAAATCCACTACCAGGGCAACCCCTCTAGCTCTTTTAATGCTGCTGTCATACCTCTAAGACATAAAGTGAAATGGAAAAGTTGAGATCACAGTTCTGATGCTATCTTGGCTTTGCCGACTACCATTTCCAGATATCTCCAACAAGTATCACTATTTTGTACCAGTTTGGAAATTCTGGAGTGATCTATGACAGTGGTTCAAAATCCTCCCGGCTTTTAATAAATGTCTACATGTTGCACCTCCATAAACATAGAATTCCACATCAATACTACTGGTAGGTTGTCCCACAGTTGTTTCAGTGACATTCTTACATTGCTTAGCACTAAGTCTGTAGGGGTAAAATCTTCTAATTTACTTTTAATTTGATTAAAATGTAGGATTCTATGATGTCTCAGCATTCCACTAAACTCACCGATTCGTTTTACACAGGCTACTGAAAAAAACAGCAGATGGTATGAATGCTGGGGTCTCTTTTGCTTTGACTACATTCAGTTGACCAAGTCAAGAGATTATGAGCTGTTCATGTCCCAACATGAAAGTACAAATAGCCACGAGAAATATCCAGTAGAGACGCCAGTTGAATTGTCAGTGTCATTGAATTTTGCTGTGGAGCATATCCTTATCACCTTCATTGCACTCAAGACAAGGATATCAATTGAGCATGCATATGGGTATCTCCTTCCACTAGGGACTCAAGAGAGTGAGAATCTACACTGAAAATGTAGATTTTATCATCTTAATCCAATTGTGTATCAGTAATGACCTCATTGGCTACCCACAAAACAAAAGTTGATACCACCAGAATTTGTTTGATGCTGTCATCTCCAGTGAAGGAAAAATCCAGCCATTTCTCAATGCAATGGCATTTCATTTGGCATAGAAGAATTTTCAACGTGAAGAAGCTAAATTGCTTTAGAAGGCAAGGTCAAACAACTCCCTGAACAACAGTCTTGACTACAAAACTGTGTTTTAAATGAATTAATTTCAGTTTCTGATTTCTTTAATAAATGTCACTTTCTTTAAACAGAAAACAGTAAAAGAAAGTTATTCCTCTGAGTGGCAGTACTTTGTAACTGGTTGGGTTTGGTTTTGTGAGGGGAAATAGAGGGAGACTTTCAGTGGAAACATTTCAACTGAAATTTTACAGTATCTATTTCACCAAAATTTCCAAGCAGAAAAAAACTTGCTAATCAGCTCTATATTCCATTCCTCATGCATTTCTCATCTTTCACCATTTGCAATGTATACAAACATGAAAGTGTTTTGATATCCCTTAAAAATTCAAAATACTGATAGACATAGCTTTTCCCAGAAAAGATAAAAATACTGGCCAAATGTTAAATAAAATGTTAAAGCAAGATTAGTCAGCAGATAGTAGTTGTATATGAGGTTCTAATCTGACATGAATTCTTTAATTCAGGATTTTTTAATTGCTGAAATGAGAGGCTGAGATGCAATTCTGGCTTTGTAACTCACTGTTTGTTTAATGATAGCAAGGAAAGAAAAACTTCCAAGCTTTCCAGTGAGATGTGGTTATAATGATTTGTCTTTATTATAAGCTTAATCATAATCTATATAATTGTATAAAATACCCAATAGAAATGAACAAAATAAAATGTTAACAAGAAAGGGATGGAGAAGTGTTATATTGGTAGGAATAATGTGCTAATGTGAAAATCAGCTGCCTATGTCTGTCTTATATACATATCAAAGCAAAAAATAATAAAGTTTGAAAAAGTTACTGAAGTAATCCCAGGAATAAAATTAGTCTATTTGATCTAAACCAAGAAAAATAATTGTGGACTGAATGTTCACCTTGTTCCTACTTGCAAAGTATTAGACTAAGAGAAAGGTGAGGAAACAACTTTACAGTATCAAAATCAAAACAGAAATGTTGCAAAAAAATGAAAACATTTCTAAACAGTATATTTTTAAGAGCTATTTGGATGAAAGACTAGAGAAAAAGCCACTTACTCTTTCTCATTCACTCCCCCTTTTTCCTATTTGGCTTCACTACAAAGCAGTAAGCACCATTCACCTTTGGATTTTTATGTTGCTTTGCCCATGGTGCTTCTATGAAATTTCCCTTGGGCCAGAATCTGCTGAGCTATCTTACCTCCCCAGAAGTCAGTGTTTTTAGGAGGGATCTTGGTTATTCTGTATTGTAGACCAAGGAGTAACATCTCCAGAGCCTGCGCCCACCATTCTTTGCCTTTCTCCCTCCTTTCGTCTCCTAGGTGAGATAGGTAGGGTTGGGTTTGACATTTTCTTCCCCTTCAAGAGAAGGGGCTTTGCTTTCATAGGGTCCTCACAAATCACTGCCTTCAGCCCCTGGCTGAGACACAGACATGGAACTGAACATCTGAGGCCAACTTTTCCCGACTGATCAAATCCCCTCTAACGACGGACTGCCACTTCTCCCTCCCACAGTGCTGATGGCTCCCACTACCCCTCTGAAGCAGATCTACAGGACCTGAGGCTGCAAGGTGAGACACTTTGCCTCTCTGTTCAGACCAAAAATCATCCCCTGGTTATCTGATCTGAACTTGCTCATCCAGAAGCCATGAGCGCTTGATGTCAAACACAGGGTGGGCAGAGAAGGGAGACCTGCAGTTGGGGGACAAGAAGCAGGACAGTTCTCAGGAGAAGGTGGTTATGTTAAATGAGGTGCAACATGAAACTGTACTGTAGATAATGTATTCTCTGCAAAATATTACCTGGGGGACAGCACATCCCAGAAATTCTCTATGGAGTATCATCTAGCTACTACATCTAACTTCTACACTAACTTCAGTGGAGCATTAGCAGAGTAAAATGAGCTAGATCTACCTTCCCACAGGGTAACACAGACCCCCCTCAGTCCTGCAATAAATGTTAGAGGAGTGTCTGTGTTGCCTTTATCTAATATATAAATTAACTCAAATGATCTGGCAATCAGTTAATTTTGGAAGAAAAATTATCATCTGCACATACCCTCAGCAAAGATCAGGTTTCTTTTTTTGTCTGATCTCTCTCTCTACTCTTTAAACTTCCTCAGCACAAAAGCCCACTGCTGGCATGCAACCAGTGAAACTCCAACCCATAACAACATTAAGTAACAATTACTGCTCCTGCTATCATGAGAATCCTGTTCAGCTTTGGGGGTGGGTGGCTCAATCACAGCCTTTACAGCAGCATTATTCAGGCCAATGAACAACTCACTTTGGGAGCTACAGATTAAGAAATCACAGAGGGGAGCAAAGTACCACCCAAACACCAGTGAGGAATTATTTTTATATTGTAGAGATGTATTCATTTGTAGTATTGATAAAGAGATTACTGTTTGCAAAGAGCATTGTATCTTTAAAATGTTTCTAAATAGTAAGTACAGGATGCTTTCCCTTACACAGACCACCATTATCTCTAAGGTTTAATATATTATCTGCTGTGGAAAACTGTGGGGATACTTCGAGCAAGCTATTAATTTTGTGAGTATGGAATTGAGTATATTGTAGTTTGTTTGCTACAACAGCTTGTCCTTGTGGAGCTCAACACAGTGCTTGAAAAATGTAGTTAAAAAAAATACACACATCATTATTCAGTTAGTGACCAACACAAAAAATCCCTAATTATTACCCCAGAACTGTAAATACGTACAGAACAGGCAAAAAAAAAAAGAAAGAAAGAAAAAAGTCCACTCTGGAAGCAGAATTCACTTAACCGCATATGAGTAGCTACCAAAGTATGTGTCTGTATCTGGGCAGGTCACCTGAAGATGTTTTTACAGTCAGCAGAGAATCAGACAAACAAATTAATGATGACGGTGACACAATTTGTCTCATTAGTTTCCTACATTTGTAATTGCATCTTACCAGCTCTGTTAACTACTTTGACTAGATGTCCCTTGGCTATAATAAAAGTTCATGATGCACAGATCTTAAAATGATGATCTGAACTGCAAGGTGTTCTCAACCTTCCAGCACCAGAGGACCTCCACTGTGGTCCATACATAATAAAGTTCACTTTCACGTTTCTTTAATCTGAATTCTCCTCCCCATTGGAGACCTGCGTTAAAATCCTCCACTGAGGTGCTTCAAGTCCATACACAATCATTTGAGAACCAGGCAATGTATACAGATGTACAAATGTAATCCACTTCAGAGATCACCTGAGATACCTAAATAAGATTTAGTGCCTGAAAATTCTTTACAAAAACACATGATGTGGGTGTAGGTGACATACACCTACATATCTGCTTGTAGACTACCTAGCTAACTGCCCAAAAGTCAAAAAAGAACCAGAAGAGCACAGGCAGAATTTACATATAAATACCCAATGGCCCAGCATAGACAGGCTCTGTGCTAGTATAGCACTGGTACCTTTAAGAGATTATTTGCCTGTATCCCATAGTTTGAACATAAGACAGTGAAGGAAAACAAAACAAAAGTAAAAAACCACACTTGTGATGCCAAGCACAGATCATACAGATGATGGGCCAGGAGCCTTCCAGTTGCCCTAATCTATTATGACAGGCAGACAGGTGCATGACCTGTCCAACCATCCCTAACAAAAGGGCAGGGCTATAGCGGTGGTCACCACCCCACCCAGACCTGCCTGTGACTATGGCTCTGAACACCAAAGGCCGCGGAGAACCCAAACCAAGAACAATCAGGTTGCTGAGCTAACCATAAAAGGATTAACCTCTTCAGTCTGTACTTTTGGTTTGAATAGGAATGTTGTTTCCTTTCTCAAGGCGCAAGCGGTGCCCCTCTTTATTGATGTGATGTTAGTGGCCCTCATGAACAACTTCATTGGCAGTGCCACCAACACCTTGCACAATTAAGCAATAATTCACTGTGCCAGTGAACTGTGACCGCAGGTTTTTGCCCACACTTACCAGAATCACAGAATCATAGAATGGCCTGGGTTGAAAGGGACCCCAAGGATCATCAAGTTCCAACCCCACTGCCACAGTGAGAGCCACCAACCTCCAGATCTGGTACTAGATCAGGCTGCCCAGGGCCCCATCCAACCTGGCCTTGAACACCTCCAGGGACAGGGCATCCACAGCTTCTCTGGGCAGCCTGTTCCAGCACCTCACTGCTCTTAGCACAGAACTTCCCCCTGACATTCAATCTAAACCTTCCTTCCTTCTACTTAAAACGATTCCCCCTTGTCCTATCGCTATTTACCCTTGTAAAAAGTTGATTTCCCTCCTGTTTATAAGTTCCCCTTAAATACTAGAAGGCTGCAATGAGGTCTTCCTGCAGCCTTCTCTTTTCCAGGCTGAACAAGCCCAGCTCCCTCAGCCTGTCTTAAGGCATAAGAGAGTCTGCAGTGAAACTGCAATTCAGAAGCTGGATCTTTAGGACCTGCTACTGGCTCCAAATCACTGCTTTCCACAGATTTCCTAAGCCTGCCTGGATGCGTTGCGAAGCCCCTGTGCCTGTTCCTCCTCTCTTCAGCAGCAAAGCAATAAGAGCAGCACTTCCCTGTCCAAGCCTAAATACATCAAAGATTGTGATGTACCCACATATTTTGGCAATAAAGTTGTAGCAGTATCTCAGATAGATAACATCTCCTGCAAACAGAATACTGGATTCTTTTAAAAGAATATTTTTTCAGTTCAATCATACTAAAAGAATAATATGCATTATACAAACAGGTTTTCTGATTTAATTACAAGGGTTTCAAAGTCCCCTCCTGTACTTAACACTCAGGGTTATGGAACTTGTTGCCAAGCAATTACCCTTTAAATTTGCTTTAATCCATGCCGATCATTTCCCAGAGTTGATCATTACTGCAGAGTTTAATTGCTTTTGTTGGCTTGCATGTTGCTGGAGTTCAAACAGAAAAGATTATCAGGAGGCTGCCAGCCGCAAAACTCTTTGAAATAAAGGCGGGAATTCACATGAAGAACCTCACAGTGTGCTTTGTTTCAAGGACTTCCCAGAAATTGTGGATCACACCTATATTAGGTCTCAGGGGAGACCTTGTTGCTCTTTACAACTCCCTGAAAGGAAGTTGTAGCGAGCTGGGGGATGGCCTCTTCTCCCAGGTAACAGTGATAGGATGAGAGGTAATGGCCTTAAGTTGCATCAGGGGAGGTTCAGGTTGGATATTAGGAAAAAATTCTTCAGAAAGGCTCTGGAACAGGCTGCCCAGGAAGATGGTGGAGTCACCGTCCCTGGAGGTTTTCAAAAAATGTGGAGATGTGGCACTTAAGGACATGGTTTACTGGTATGGTGGTGATGGGTTGACAGTTGGACTAGATGATCTCAGTGGTCTTTTCCAACCGTAATGATTCTCTGATTGTATCTTATGATCCTATGATTAGCTTTAGAAATGGTTTCCTGCTATCTGTTTTAGAGCAGTACTAACCATCTGTGCCATTAAGGGTTACGGATTTGAAGGAGCATAAGTCAGTACAGAATTGGGAAAAAAAACTGAATCACAGTGGAATGAAGGCTAAGAAGATTATCTCCAGATAGAGCAAAATGCAAGATGACCAAGATACAAAGCATGTAAATTGCAAGCTCATGTCAATGGGAGAGGCTCTCTCACACTCTCTCCTCATGCAGCTTGGGTTTGCGGGTTGCGATGGGAGAAGGTTGCTCTCTTTCCAACCCTCAGCACACAGCCCACTTCCCATCCTCTCAGATCACGTCGTTCATTGTAAGGAAGCTGCCAGCTGCAGCAGAAAGCTGGATCGTGTCCGTGATAAAAGTGATCTTTTCCTTCAGTGACATGGTTTATCTATTAAGTGAAACTGCCTTTAGAAGAGGCTTGGTATGTTTGCAGCATCTCCCCTGGTAATGAGGTTAATGCACCCGATATGGCTGATACTGCAGAACATTCATCAGGAGCACCTTCATTTAAGCACCAGATATATTTGCAGTCATTCAGCACTTTCCCATCTAACACAAACTCATCCATTTCTTTGATTTTCAATTTGCTTTCCACATGAACATCAAAAACCTCCACTACGTTTCTGCACTCGTAGCCCAGGTTCATGCTAATAAAAAGAGAGGGAAGTTTGTCCACACAACGCATTTTTCTTCCCTCCCACACCATTATTATCTCTTTTCCTTTGTAGCTCAGCAACACCTAGAAGTTTTGGCAGTGTATCAAGGATTTCACCAGCACTTGGCACCACACAGCTACATGGCACTCTCCATCTGTCTAATCGGGCTGGTATCACAAAGCCTCAGCAAAAGAGTGACAATGCATGTACACGCAATATACTTCGGAATGGGCAAAATCTGTGAAGAAAGGGAAGGAAGCCAAACGAACATCACATATTAATGTGATAAGGAATAACTGGATTTACATTAAGTTAGCAGTGGCATAACATTATGATGGAGTGACAAGGTTTTGTTTATGTGGATTGAAAGTAGCAACATGTTGGTAGGTGCTACAGCTACCAAACGGTTATCAGTCGTGTCTTGTCATGTTTACATGCAGCTATGCCCTTAGAAGAACAGAATTTACAGAGCAGAGAAAGAAAAACAGCTGACTTCATGCAAAAATGTTATTGTAGTGCCCACCCAGCAAAATGGGAGCCCAAAGCAGTCCTAATCTATAGATCAGGATACATGAAGGATATTTTGTGCAACTCCTGATAGAGCTGCCCACTATGACATTTGAAAAAAGGCCCAGAGAGAAAGCTGTGTTACAGTCTGTGAAGAAGCAAAAGGCTGCATTCTGTATGCACAAAGGCAACAAGAGTCCTCTTTTCTTCTTCCTTGTTTAGCTAAGCAGATATTCTTTGTCTGTTTGTTTAAACAGGCGTGTTCAAAGCAGAGGTGTGATTGCATATGATACTTTCCAATACAATAGACAGCATTGAGCATGTAGCTTTGAGATATTGCTACCTTGAAAATTATTTAAATTGAATGAAATAACAAAATAGTGGTTTTTTACACAATCACAGAGTAACTGAGGTTGAAAGGGACCTCTGGAGGTCATTTGGTCCAAATCCTGCTCAAGCAGGGTTGCCCAGGACCATGGCTAGATGGCTTTTGAATCTCTCTGAACAACTTCATAGTTCTTTGGGAAACAACCAGAGATTGTAGCAAATCAGAAATTTGAGAAATACAGAGTAATTAAAGTGGAGATCATGAACCTCAAGGCAGAATATTTTATTGAAGCAATTGGTGACACACAGATGAGAGGCACTGTTTACACCATGTGGCACAAGACTATCACACAAGCAGAACTGGAGAGCCTTGTATAACCAAGATGGATTGAAATATAAAAGTACTAGATGAAAAATCCCGCATCTGGGAGTTAACACCATTAACATTTATCACAAATTGGGGTGAAATTGTGGAAACAAAGAGCTATATGCCACCACTAATTTATAAATTTAAAAACGGAGAAGACAATCCTAAACCAAATGCGGTGCTTCCAGAAAAAATGAAGTGGGATTAACACCACCACGCAAAAAGTGAGAATTCTGAGTGCAAGTCCAGCCACATATTTTCAAAATAAATTAAAAAGGGAATAGATAGGAAGAAAATCTACTAGAATAGTCTAGGAGAGTTAAAATCTTATCAAGGGAGAAGGACACAGAGATATTTTTCTTGATCAGTCCAGCAAAACAACGCCATGAATATAAGCCTTTTCCATATAACTGTGGGATCTGAACTAGGGAATTAAAAGAATATTTAAAATGAAGGACTTTTTTGACTCAAGAGGAAACCAAGTACACATCAGATACAAATACAATCAGCTTGGAAACTGGGAGATAATTTTTATCTGAGTAATTAGTCTCTCCACAGGAAAAGCCCCAAAGCATAAAAAGAGTTGTGGCAGAACATGGTAAATTTACTAAAGACATTTTTATGGCAAAATTTTTTTCCAACATAACGAAAACATGTAATGAACAAGAAGATCACTTCCCATTCAATATCCAAAACAAAATTTACCTTTTGTACAAAATGCAGAAGTCAAATTTTAAATACCCTGCAGCCTCTACGGCAAAAATTTGTAGAGGTTTTAAGTAGTTCTAAAATTCTAGAGCTTCACCTATGGCAAAAATCTCATATATCACATCTGTTTTACTCTTAGACTTTTTTATATGGCTTAGAGAGACATTTTCCTTGTGTTTGTGGGATCTTCCAAATATCAGATTAGAAACATCAGCATCAAACACATTTTAGAGTATGCTATCTAAGGAGAGGGACAGAGTTGCTATATATTTTCCTTCAGTTCAAACTCTACTTATGTGAACACAGTGCTCCTGAGAGCTAGTTTCTGAGGGATCTGCACCTCGTGGCTGGCTCTCGCTGATGCCCAAGACACAAGCTATGGCCAAAGCTTTTTCTATGTCCCAGGTGTCTACAGAAGCCCTTTCTTGTGTGGATTCTCCACGGCCTCTCCCACAGTTAAGGACATGTATAGAATCACTTTTTTTAATCAAACTGACATTTTTCACTAAACTTAGAATAATTCAGTCATGTTTGCAGTTACGTTCTTTTCTACTGCATATGACCAGAGTCAGCAAACAGGTTCAAAAGGCACCAGCACAAGACACAGATATAGATAAACCACGCGTCATAACATAAGCCTCTGTCTCCAAAACCAAGGTTAAAAATCCTGTCCTAAAGTATAGAAAATAAAATGAAATGCACAAGAGTATTTGGTTTTATTTTCAAGGCTTGGGATACAAACAGCCTTCCCACCACTCTGTGGACTCCTCAGCTAGCTGATGGACATGGGTAATTCCTGCACTCACAGAAGCAGCAAGGTCTGGATTCATCCCATCTCATGAAAGCTGATGACTTTACTTAGTAATGACGGAGAAAATCAGAATCACCTCCCTGTGATGCCTTCCTCTCTGTGTTGGTGACAGAGCCCAGAATGACTATGGTGCCTGTAACATCAAGTTCTCAGTCTGGCCAGAGCCCTGTGTTCAACCCACCACAGCATTTCCGCTAGCACAATTTGTTCTGGAAGAGTTGCATGAGCGTCTGAGCAAAAATTTGATCTGGGGCCCATGATCATTGCAGAGAACACGTGTTCTCTGAATGGAAGGGGATGGTGAAAGGGTTTGTATTTCAGGAACTCTGATCAAGGGTGACAACTTCATCATTTATGCTGATGATACTAGTTTACTTCCCTTAAAGCTCTGGCCTAAGAAAAACATTTATTTTCCCTTTTTCTGTGATTTGCCATTTTCACTGGGCCAAAGCAAGGTTTTGTGTTTTCTGTCTTTGCACATTAAATCCAGGGTGTGTTAGTCAAAAAGAATGTGGGGCTGGAAGAAAAAAATATATAGAATTTCTTAAGAAAACATTTCATTATGTGACAGAGACAAGAGAACCAAATGGTCTTTTATCTGTAGAAGCACAGAATTTGAGTAACAAATTTTAGTCAGGAGATCCTAGTGTTTTTTTCCACTTCCTTTGGCCTCAGGAAATGGAGAATCACTTTAAAGATGAATTGTGAGAGAATATTTGAATTTCTTTTCCTATTTTAACTCAAATGGGTGCCTACCTTAATATATTTAAAATAAAAGTAAAACTTTTGAGTGGAATTCAGTCAAAGAAATTAAGGGTTGGCCCAAAGATGAAGAGTATTAGCAAAGAATTTACAAAACCTATTGCAGAACCAGGAGCAGAATACAAGTCTTCCTTACAGCCTTAAATTACATTGCCTTTCTTTGACTTACCTTTTCTTTTCACATATAATTTGAGGTGTTCTCATACTACAGTGAGTGAGCATTGTACACAGATGAATTAAATGAAAAACCAACTCAGCTGTTTTGCTGCAGACGAATACAGAAAATTAAGTAGATTCTTCCAAGCTTCTGACCCTGTTACAAATATTTTGCACCTGTCTCTGAATTAACACCTTGTGTTGCACATTAAAAACATTTTAGGGGCTAGTCATTGGAAGAAGGTTGAAGACCTTCCATGAAGACAGTTTCGTGAAAAAGAATGCAAGGATATTAAATAATAGAATCATAGAATCCTATGATTCTATTTCTAAGAGGGAAATAAATAAATAAAAACTAGGTAAGGTGCATTGTCACACTACATTGAAATTTGCTAGATTTCAGGGTGAAGTCTCTGACCAAACATCTGATGATTAGCTGAAGATTTGTCTAACTCTATGCCATCAAAGCCTACTGAATCATCTTTGTCATGTTTATGTTTCACAAATGTACATTAATACAAGAAATGGCATGCTCAACTACATACACCTGTAACCTCAGCTAGAGATCTGTCTTCTCTCCATCTTATCTACCTTTTTTCCATACTCAAAAAGACATTACCTACATGTACACTGCAATAGCCCCTTCTCGACACACTTAAATTCATTTGTGCTTTTAGTCATATGTTCCAGTATGAACAAGATGTTTGATATATCAGTCATAAAAGGACTATCCCTCCTGAAAAAGTGTCATTATCTGACAGTGCACAAAGCGCCTGCCAAATTACCCTTGACTTTCAATCATTCCAGGCTTTTAATTTCTGGATGTAATTGTAAAAATGAAAGCTTCGCTCCCACCTCAAGCTTTGTTAATCACACAGCTGAAAATCAGACAAACAAACGTCATCAACAACCCCAGCCCAGCCTGCTTGTAGTTACCTCCTTCTCTCAGCAACTGAACAGATGTCCTTCTTATAGGATGCAAGAATAGGATGTAAGAACAGGATTTATTTTTTTAACATATAATAATAATTTGTTGTTTCATTCTCCTTTTCTTGTTGTATTTTAGTATTTACTGTTTAATCCTCTTTGCATTGGCGAATTAGGAAGCCACAACATAAATATACTTTTAATATCAAACTTAAGAATCTCAGAAAAAGCTTAGTAAATCCATTTTTCTATCAACAGCTTCTGCTTTGGCCTTAATTCAAGACACCACCCTCTGATGTGATGTAATACATTGTGTTCAAATGTTTGTCTCCAGTCCCAGCTCGTGCAATGGTAATGACTGCTTCAGCAAGACAGAGACAGATGCCTAAGCTTGAGCTCATGTTCTGATTTCTCAGTATCAATACCCCATAATCCTGTCTCATTCCTTGTGTTTGCTCCCCATGGCCATATCACAGCTACATGAAGGTCATGACCATACAATCTTATTTGTTAAATGGATTCCTGCGTCTCTTTGGCATCTGGTACCTCAGTATTGCTCCTTAATGGTGTATAGACTTGTTTATAGTCATGCTAAAGCCAGATTAAGTCTCATGTGAATGAACTCTGCAAGGTATTCTGTCTGACAGTAAAACTTCAGACTTGCACAGAGCCAAGCAAGTTCACTAATATTCACTAATATTCTGAAACAGCAAGGACCCACCAGCAGATTCATTTTCCTTGATAATATTGTGCCAGATTCGTGGATTGCACTGATGCCACCAATAATTTCAACACTAGGTATTAACATTTCTTTTTCTTTCCTTTAATCTTCAAAGATACAACTTTCCACCAGATAAAAATCAGCCAAGTATGTTGATAAGCACATAATCAACTACGCCTTTAGATTAGGTTAGATTTGATTTAACATTATTAATTATTTTGCTTTCCAATGAGTAATTCAGCCATGTGATTGTCTATCCAAGCCATAGCAGAACACCCTCACATATTGTGTAACCTGTAACTGTGCTAAGCTGAAAGATTCCACACCTTATAAAGGTCCAGATAGAATATCTGATGAACTACGTAGGAATTTCTCCAATGGCTTTAATCAACTGTATGCCAATATTTGGGCACTACCAGTTTGAAAGATATGCCATATAAGAGCCAAAGTAGAAGCTGTATGTCATGAGTACATTTTAATATCAGTAGGCTTCATCCCTTCTGGACAATAACACAGTTGAGGTTGAAGTGTCAGTAGGGAAGAGCAAATATCTACAGATGAGCACAAGGATCCAGATTCGCAGCTAATATAAAGAGTTCCATTGAAGTAAAGAGACAAGGAAGTGCAGTCAAAGGAACTGCAAAGCTTTATGTCAACCAAGGGTGCAGTCAAGAGACTCTTATAAGCACATCAAGAACATCGAATATTTCTTCATAAATTTAAGGGTCAGAAAGGCCCATTAAAAGATCTAGCCTTCGTTTAACACACTACATCAAAACTCCTGGACTGAGTTTTGGAGTTTGGTTTTAACAGAAGCTCATCTTGCAGAAACACATACTATTGTGATTTGAAAATGTCAAGAAATGGAAGATCCAGTACTTTCCTTGAGGACTTTATCCCACATAAAAAAAAAATACATGAATACATGTCTTAGCATCAAAACTTGAATTCAGCTCCAGCCCTTGTTTCTGATTGCCTTTCTCTGCTACACTGAAGAACCTTTAACAACTCTTATTTTCCTTCCTGGCAGTATTTCTATTTCACAGCCAAGTCACTCCTTTATCTTTCTTGCTAAATTAGCCAGATTAGTATCCTTAGGTCTCTCTCTGTTGCGACTGCTTAGAAGGAAGGTGTTTGCTAACTAGATTGAAATTATAGCTAACAGTTACAATTTGCTCCTCAAAAGGAACAAATTTAAAAAGTTAATCAGTAAAAGTGACATTTTTTTAAGGTGAGAAGTGACAACAAAAAGAGAAACAAATTCCGATAAATTCAACCCAGACATACAGTGGGGAGTTTCCTTGTGGTCTGTTATTCAGCCATTAGATGTCCCCATGTGCCATTCGGACACATCACTGCCCTCAGCAAACAAAGGCGAAAAAGAATTCAAGCTGAGTAGAAGCTTATGGGTCTGTTGCTGTCACTGTTGTAGTGTTTCAGTTACTCACAATTATTGCTTGAGAGCAATGATGATTTTCTGCGTGATGACAAAGGCTGAGGGAAGTTATTATTATTACCATTCTGAAAGAAAGACTACAAAGCTGAAGCTATTATGAAAAACCTCACTCAGGATCTTATTTAAACGGTTACAAGTTGAACCCTAGTTATAATTGTCAATGGTTCCTATACAAAGAAGCAGTGTCGGAGTAGACAACAGAGGCCAAGTTATTGATGGATATCTATTTACATATAGATCAGAACTAATGATTTAGTTCTCTCACACTGAACGCCAAATTGCATTTACTCACCAGACCCACACACGACTTCAGAACTCAAACAAGACCACATCTTCAGCTGCTGTAAATTAGAATTAGTCAATTACCACATAATTCTCAAATACAAGTGAGATGGCTTGGAGAAGTTACTGCTCACAGAGGTTGACACCTCTACCACTGGGACAGCCCAACAAAATGCCCCCAAACCACTGCAGTTTACAGCAAGGCACAGGAAAGTAAACCTTGAGGTTTCAGAAACAGTAGTTCAAGATCAGCTTCACAAGCACTTCAAAAGGATGATGACCATCAGGAAACAAACAAGGAGGGCAACAAAAGCAGTAACTACTTTGATCATCTCCTTTCCATCTTCTTGCATTCATGAGTGACCTTCGCTCTTCAGTAACAAGCATAAATAACTAAATTGATATTTTATTTACTTCAATAGCAGATGCTTGAAAGCAATTGTTTTATCTTTATTTATCTATTCTTTTAGTTAGCTAAGTGCTGAACTTGCAACTATAGATCATCTCCTGAATGATGCATCTTTTTTGCCTATTAGAAGAAAAACATTGTAGTGCTCTAACAAGTATTTATTCTTCTGTGCAAAAAATCTTTTCATTTATTAAAACAAGCACTAGTAGATGGACCCTTATAGTCCTACTAATTATCAACACTTCCTATGCTTCAATGGATTATCCACCAAAAAAAGAGGAATATTAAGGAATGCAGTGATAGCTGAAGTATCATTTCCAGATTTACTCAGTCAACACACAGAAGCATGGAGACACTCCTCTTTTCATTAACCTAGGAGACAGCTTAGAGATGGCACAGGGAATTTCACAACACTTCCTTTCTGCACAGATGAAAGGCTTCAGATTATTCAGTAGTGAAGGTGAGCCAGGGGAAGACAGGAACATCCAGGATGACAAGGCTACAAGGCTGTCCACACCCATTAGCAATTTTTAACCAGAGCACTGAGTCACAAACAAATATGTGCCAACTACCTCTGTAAAAGTATTTCTTTTAGACACTTGAAGGACAGCACTGCAAAGACAGCAAAGGAGAATTTGTTAGAAGTCCTCATGAAGAGCCAAAACCACTGGAGATGTTGGTGGGGTTGGCCCAAGAAACTTCAGCTGGAGTTGAGTCAAGACCCTACACATTTAAGTTTCTTGAGTCATTTGAGGACATTGCCTTTTTCTGTGTCTCTGATGCTGTGCAAGACATTAGTGGCACTATATCCTTTACTTGGAAAAAACCATTCATTTCACGGCAATAATGAATACACAGTCAAAAACGCCCTCACTCCAGCACATACATGTCTCTTACTCCCTCAGACTAACCAACAGAACTACAGGCAGGAATATATGCCCTTCCTTTTCCCTATCCATCTTTCTCTCCTCTCAAGAAGGCAGGTACTTCGTCTGGCAGCTCCAGAGCAGTTTCTCAGATCTAGTTGGCTCATCCCACAAGTGGTTAACCAAGACATCAATAAACTACTCAGCAGAGGACTCCGGAGATTTACCTCAGCTGAATTCTCCCTTGCAGCTGGATTCCAGTGACGTGAAGTTGGTTTCTGGTTCCAGCTCTGCTAGGAGGTGGCCAGAGCCCAGGACCCTGCTCACTGGCTCCCTGCAGGCTGCGCGTGGAGGTTTTGGCTGGCAGGTCCCCAGAACACATTGCTTCCCCCTCGTTTGGTTTGGCTGCTCTTGGGTGGCTGGCCTGAATCTTTCCTTGTTGCTGTTGCAATAATGGTTTGAGGAGTGCGGGGTCAAAGTAGGCCAGGGGACCTGGAAGGGCTCTGAGAGGAATAATAAGGGATTTGTTAAGCCAGCAGGCAGCAGGTTTGATTCTTCTCCAAGATCAGAGCCATGCTAGAAAAGGTTTGAGAGTTTGATCCGAGAGGTACTGCTGGTAAGTCAAAACCTGCTCATGTGGATGCACTTTTTATGGGCCAAAACAAGTCCATATAAAAGAAGTTTCTGCCAGGAGAGTTTCTGCCAGGTTTTGAGTGGATAAACAAAGCACTTCTGTGAGGGGATATATGTATGTTCACCACAGCTTTGGTCAGTCTGAAAGCGTGGCTGAACTGATCTTTAGCTGAAGGGAGTCAACATCAGAGGAGAACAGCCCTGGTAACACCGTATCTATTTCAGCAGTTCGTGTTTCCAGTGGAGTGGGGAAAATTGGGATGAAATTTAACAGTGTAAGGATTTAAAAGCTTGACTTACATAGCTGAAGGGAAGGCTGTAAGGTGAATTGACTACTATATGCAGGTATGTTGAAGGGAAGATCTGGCCTGAATGACAAAGAATGAGGAGAAGCAAGCAGGGTTCTCACCCTGCCTCCTAGAAAGTCACAAACGGTTCCAGTAGTTGGAGTGGAAATGGGATAAACTTGACTATGAAGCAAGATGTAATTTCCTGGGGTAAGGATGATTAAACACTGAAAGAGTACGCCAAGTGAGAGGAGGATTCACTTTGCTTAGATCCTTTACAACAAGATTGTATCTCTTTATCAAACCTATGACTTAATCCCATTTCTGGGGAAAAATTCTACAGACTAAGTAAACCAAAGAGGAGAGAGTCATGAAGTTCGCTATTCTCTGCCTCCTTCTTGACTTGGATTCCACCCATCTAAGAATAACTAATGACAACTACAGTGCAACAAGATCAGAATTTATTGTTCCTTTCTGCTTCACACCCTGCCCCAAAAATGAGATGAGTTGCTGGAGGACCTATGGATTCTCCCTTTTGCTAACCCCACATCTGAAATTTCATAAATCAGATAATTTGACAGGCTTCAGCGGCAGAGTTTCGCTTTCACCACGGCTCCTATGGACACTTGAGTGCATATGCTCTGGCTTCCAAGCACTGCATCTTCCCTCCTAATCCTGATATGAGTGGTAGCTCTGTCAGTAAACTACACTGGCCCCTAAGATCCAAAAGCAAGAATGACGTCAGGTCACCTTGCTGTCAGTGTCTGGGATGAGGCACGCGGTGAGCAAGTGAGAGACTCTCCCACATAATACAAGAGACTTTACAAGTCTGAATGTAGCCAAGTAGGTTTTAGACTTTCCAGGGATTCCCTTCAAGCAAGTTGATTTCCATCAAAGGTGATCCAGATAATCTCTTCTCCCCCATGCCCTTCAAGAAAGGGGAGAAGAGTTGAAGCAGAGCCTGTCTTACAGAGTAGTTCATATCATGGTTAACAGCACGCCTCTTGCTCTGTGCCTGGGCTTCACACACTTCCTTGCCATAAGCACATCAGCTCCTCCTCCAAACAAGATAGAAAATGAAGTAGAAAAGAGGAAAATTAGAGATTCCCTAGTCATCATTTCTTGAAAGAATCATTCTCTTTCAGACAGTGTAAAATATTCTGTACTTCTAAAACTTGTAAGGTATCAGACCAATGGACATTTACACTTACGGAGCTGTTATAGCATCCATACCAGCACTAATCTCACTATGAAGGGTTCACAGATTTTAAGGTCAGATGTTTAGGATCGTCCAGGCAGCAAACTGCTGAATTTCAGCCAGAATTCTACCCACATCAGTCCCAGTGCATTTAAAGCAGAGTGCTTTAGCATAACCTTATTTCAGCTCAGTGAGATCTTTTATATGTATACAGACAGCTCCTTTCTGTTTCCTTTAAAGAGGATGGCTAAGGTTAGAGGAAAACAGAAGACAACAACAAAACAATCTCCCTCAATACAGTTCCCTCCTCACCTCAGAAAGTTAGCGAGGAATTCTGAGTAATTTGCATCAGAGGCGCTCCCATCTTATGCAAACTGTCACAAAGTGGAAAATACCAGGTGACAGCTCCATACTGGAGATGCTACAACTCTCAGTGGGCTTATATAAAAAGCCATAATACACATAAAAGTCTAATGTGCCTTCAAAATTACCTCATCTTTTATTTAGAGGTTATTTCACCCTTGTCTTCCTTTATCGCTCTTTATACGAGTGAAATGGGGAAACTGGACAAAATTGAGGCAATTTAGGTTACTAAGTGGAACTAGAGTTTATGGTCAAAGTCAGGCTCTGGAGGAAGAATTCCCCACCCCCACCCCCACAGACAACCAGCAATCAGCTTTATTTAGGTATTTCTTCTCTGCTCCAGCCTCCACCCTTTGCCTGGTGATAAGACTATCTACTAAAAGAGAAAAATACAAACAGAAAGCTATGGAGGGCAGCTGGATGAGGGATGAAAATAGCAGGGGGGCTTTCTGTAGTGGTGTCCTTTGTACCGTTGGAGGGAAAATCCTGACAGCATTTCTGTCTGATGGGGTCGGCATTTCCAAGGTGAGCAACACATACAGACGTACACATGCACACACATACATGTGAAAAAGGCCGTGGGCTGTCTTCTGGGCATGTCAGTGCCACGAGTTAGAAACCAGCTTAAGCTACACAAAGACAACACCCAGGAAAACAGTGGAAAATCCCTCCTGGATGGAGCACAGGGTGATGGAGGATGCAGGAGAGAAGTCAGTTCTGCCATTCTCCGCTCTGACCTGCTTGGCAGCCTGAATTCACGCTGCTTTCCCCTATCTTTTTGTTGTCTCCTCTCCACCTCTAGCTATTCCGAGGCTATTTGGAGCAGTCTGTCTCTGCACAGCACCTGGAAGACTGATTATGATCTACCATAGCATAAATACTGATACTCCAGGTGGCTCCAAGGTCTGTATATCTCTCTGACTACTGAGAAGTTAAAAATTCCTACATGGGGGAAAAAAAAAAAAAAGGAGCTATTAATTTTAAAATTAGCAGTAGCAGCAGATCCACAGCTAATATTTTCCCATTTAAAACAGAAACAGTGCCAAAGAGCAAGATGGAGTCATTGAGGGGGAAAAAAAAGCCATTATTATTTTTTCTTCCTCTCCAGAAAATACTTTATATTCTCAGATAACCCTCTTACACTTGCTGGTATAAATTATCCCTAAACTTGTGGGGATTGAGGTAGCATTTGCACAGAGATTGATTGTCTTGTAACGGTCTGCTGTAGCCTTCTCAGTGAAGGTGCTAATACTGAATATCTTCCAAGACCAGACCCCAGACATGGGTCTGTAATTCCCACTCTGCTCCAACATTTCTATTGTATTCTGTTCCTCTGAAGGCCTTTTAAAACCTTGCCAATAACATCATCTGCCAGTGATATCACTGATGTTCCCCCTTCATCTGGCCAGATTTGGAAAACTCCCTGCAAACTGCTGAGCTAGCAGACTTTGCTGGCTCCTGGCTCTTAAAGGGCTGAAACAAAAGCACCAGATCCAAGCACCTAAGCTCTGACTTTCAGGAGAACTGAGTTATGCAGTGAATTCAAACTCCAGAAGTTCACGTCAGACATAATTTAAATGCAAACCTGTGGCTTTCGAGCTTATGCTACACATAAATGACACCAAATCAACTGGTTTCTTAAATTGACTGAGAATTGATTTACTCCCTTCAGGTAGATATTCCATGGTTTGGTTTACAGGATGACACAAACTCAGTACTTAACTCAGTAGCTAATCAGTAATATAATTTTCATCCCTAACTAAATGAAGTTTGATAAATATCAGACACTTTTAAATTGGGTTTAATTAGTGTTTATGCATGTATTTGTTGGCTCTGATTCATGAGCTATGGTAACTCCATGCTGAAGTAACCTTGTCCTTCTGCTAGAAGTTACTGTCCTGTGCCCATTGCAGAGGCAGCAGACAGTCCTCAGACACGCAGAGTCTGAGGTGCCCTCATCCTAACGGGAAGCAACATTCTAAGCTTTATCTTTATGTCTGCCTTTAAAGGGAACGATGCCAGTGATGTGGAGGGGATGGGAAAAAGAGACATGAAACAGGCAGCTGGGGAGGGGCCCAGCTTTGAATTTCCAACTGTGGGTAAGAGGTGGCTCAGGAACAGCTGATGAGGATAATGAATGGCACAGAAAGACGTCAGCATGGGGAGAGATGGAAGAGATCGCATCTGTTTCCTTCAGAGACTATGCCAATAAGGACTGACGCAGTGGATGTGTATAAAAAAATTAAAGGTCCAGAGAAGTTACGGCTGCCTGCCATGTCTCCCAACACACAAGCTAAAGAGCTCTTTGTAAATCAGAGGAAATTGCAGTAGAACAGGTGGGTATTTTAAGAGTAAAAACACCTGCACATCCCATTCTCATCCCAAAAAATGAAGCTCAGCCACAGGCTCCCAGTTTGCCTCATGGGAGAGGCTATCCTGCTCTGGGAGAAGGAAGGTGCAGCTCTCTGAGCACAAGCTGTGCCATGCTCGCACCCTCTGGGCTGGAGCAGGTCCTGGCCTGCTTCATGCACCAGCACAGACATGGCCAGTCAGATGGAGAAATGAGCCAGAATCCAAAAGGTGCAAGATCTTTATCAGGATCCAGTGTTGTGCTCACCAGGGAAGGAAAAAGTGAAGGCAGAAGCCAACCACGTGCTGGTAGATGTAAGAAAAAAAAACAAACTCTAGGAACAGTTGTTTCTGATTCTTTCCTAGTCCTCTTCAGAAGTTACCAACAGTGGGACTTGTGCAGCTGAATGTGGTGGTTTCCACCAAATGGGCAGCAGAACTTCACCACCCCTCTCTCTCACCCCCGCGTGGGCTTCCTTCCCACAGACTGCAGCTCTCCAAGCACTGCTCCAACACGGCTCTGTACCACAGGGCCCACACTTCAGGCACTGCTCCAGCATGGGGCCCCACGGGCAGCAGCCCCCGAGGCCCCTGCCCCACCGCAGGCTCCTCTCCATGGCTGCAGCTCCAGCCCGGGGCTGCCCCTGCAGGGGCTCTCCATGGGCTGCGGCCTCCTCCAGGCCTCATCCACTACTGCACTGTGGGCTCCTCCATGGCTGCACGTGGAGATCTGCTCTGTGTGGTGCCCATGGGCTGCAGGGGGACAGCCTGCTCCACCATGGGCCTCTCCTGGGCTGCAGGGAACTTCTGCTCTGCACCTGGAGCACCTCCTGCCCTCCTTCTGCACTGACCTCAGCACCTGCAGGGCCAAGGTTACATTTCTCACTCCTCTCTCCGGCTGCTGTTGCCCAGCAGTTTTTTCCCTTTCTTAAATCTGCTCTCCCAGAAGCAGAACCAGTGTCACTCATGGCTCAGCTCTGCCCAGCGGCAGGAGCAGCTGGAGCTGGCTGTGGTCTGACATGGGGCAGCTGCTGGGCTTTGCTCACAGAGGCCACCCTGCAGCCTCCCACTACCAAAACCTTGCCACATAAACCCAATACAGTGAACAGCTGGGCTGACTCTGCAGTTCTCAGCCTTCACTACTTCAGAATTGAAGCTAATAGCTGCCTCACTGCAATGGAAATTATCACAATGCCACCAGCTACTCAGCTCTATGACCTTCAGCTCTCCTAGACGTAGCACACACACACACAGTGCATACTGGACTATTGCAGGAAAATCATAACCCGTGGGCAAAGGAAGTTAAGCTCCTAAAGGTGCAGTGTTGCCCATGTAACTGTATTAACCCTTAGGATCTTTGCCTGGAAAGCTGTGGTGCTGGAAGCCCACACTTCTTTGTGCCTTGACATAATGAGGGCGTGCATTTACCTATCATCCTTCATTTTAAGCAAATGTCAATATTTTTTTCCACTAAGATCTCCTTTCTCATTTTGTCAAAAGCAATGATTATATCATAGCCAACATTATGCTGCACAATTAGAGGCAAGTGAATACATCAGAAAGGTGGCATCATCTCAGGAGATGTGACAGCTGCTCACATTAGCTCTAACATCTTTCTCCCTGAAGTTTGACCCTAGGTGCAAATCAGAGAAGCCTGACAAAACGTAAAAAGGAGTACTATCCCATTGACCCAATTTTCGTAGAGAGCAGTGTATATAATTATTTGATCAGTTGCTGTTGATAAACCAATCCCATGTGAGGTTAAAAATTATCCAGGCAATTACTGGTGACACAGCAGTACGCTAGAAACCTGCACAGCAAACCTGCACAGCCACAGCTATGCTGGAGGGAGGTGTGGTGAGGCTTGATCCAGGACTGAGATAGCTCTGCTGGCAGACATCCTCAGCACAGGGGCAGCTCCCCAGGCTGCTGCCTAGGTGGTTTATTTTGGTCAGGAATGGTAAAATAAGTGGTATCACAAGTACCTTCTTTTGTGATAAGGTGCTGAACAAGGGCTGCACAGTGCTTCAGCCTGCAGGAGTATCAGTATTTCTCAGCAATAAATAAAGCACTCCTGGAACTACCGCATTGCTGCAGGGAAACCTCTCTCCATAGGAAAAGATCAACTAAAAGTGGTATTTTGTCTGTAGAAACTGCATTAACTCAAAAAATTTCTGCCAGAAAAGCTGTGGTATGGAGAATGCTCACCAGTTCAGGCCCCAACAGATGCAGCTGCACCTGCAGAAAGTCCCCAGCAGAGACTAGGAGGAATGTGCTGAGATAGCATCCTCCGTAATGGTGCTGATGACGCTCCTCTTGCTCACCACCAGCTCCCATCATCTGCGCTGTGGATTGCAATACTGAGCTCTAGCTGCTTGGGTTCACACAGCATGCCTTCTTCAGTGACAAGTCTGGAGCAGCACGAGTTAGGCAGCCAGGCTATATATATATACATACATATAAACATATAGACATATATATTATTTTGTTTTTATATCGAGTGCAGGACTGATTTAGACCACCCAACTGGGGTGCAAGAGACAAGGATTTATATATTTTCATTTTTTAACAACTAAAACTTTTTTTTTTTTTGATGTGTTGCAGAGCCTCAGTGAATATCTGGAAATAAATAGTGATATAGCTGTTACTAATTCTTCTAAAATTAAGCGACCTACTTGGGAAAGCATTTTCCCTGTAACTTAAGGCAAGAACATAAGTGGATATAATTATATACGCATAACTCTCTATTCTTCTTAGTTTCGTTTATGTCATTTGGGAAGGGATTTAAGTTCAGCCAAGACATTCCAATTTCTGTTGGGAAAAAAAAAAGGTGTGATTCTTAAGACAGATTGTAGTTATATCACACAGTCTAATGCATTGGTATTAATGGTAATGGCATAATGCACCATATAAAAAACCCTAATTCCCGAATATTCTATTACAGCTTACATCCTGATTTCATGCAAAATTGGAGTAAGCTATTAATAGCAGGGGAATTCCTAAAGATCTGCTTTAAATTAAAAGAGATCTTCATCTACTTTAATGTGCAAGTTGCAAATACTGCTCCAATACAAATACACCTGAACTGTAAACCAGCTCATTACATCTCAGATCTGTGCTAAGTAACGAACATGTTGCATTAAAGAGATCAGAATGGGCAAGTTTTCCTTTAAAAAGTTTTCCTGAAGACTAGCCAGCTAATGAACAGGGTTCAGTCATGATACTGAACCATTTTCCAAGAATTATTCCAGTTAGCACTAGCCTACAGAAAGCACAGATGAGACATGAGCCCCACGCAGGGATGTAAGTTCCCACAGCTGACCAGGCCTGTGTGGTCCATATCCCCATGTTTATAATGTGCTTGGTCATATCTACCCAGGACAGCCAGCCCATGCTGCCACTCTGTGCAGCACTGCCCAGTGACAACACAGCCATGAGCCTTCTAACCAGCAAGCCAAGCACATGTCCTCTGTTGAGAAGAGAACATTTTCCCTACCCTTGAAGCAACACAGAAACGATCCTATTGAGGCCTTTCTTTACTCAGCAACAGTTTCCAGTGGAGGCCAGGCCCAAACATCACCTAAACTGAATCCTACCTGATGGCCATGACTGCTGTGACATTAGGATGGCTGAGCCCTGGTGGCACCCAGAGGTCACCCATTGCAGCCTGGCATTGACAGACAAGTATGAAGTGTTGTGGGTGGGAGTGACAGCCCCAGCCCCTCCTCTGCTTCTGCTTTTGTCCTGCAGATTGTGCTTTTCACAGCTCAGCTATTGAGGCAGATGGCTGCCTGCAGAGCCCAAGGCAAACAGACAGATGGGCTCTCCTCCCCACTCAGAGTCACCCTTGCAACTACAAGCAAGCACTTGCTGACCTTGCCTATTTTCCTGCAATCAGTCCAAAAAAAAAAAAAAAAACCCACTACCATAGCTTTCATTTCTGCTTCAGTTAGGGGAAACCAAGAGTTACGCAAATCTTAGTTTTCCCTGTTTACTTCCAGAGATTCAGCGCCACTTTGCAGCTTGCCATAAAGCCAAACTATTCCCAAATTCACTGGTTTCATCTCCTTCTGAACTTAAATTACTCACCTACTGCATTTATTCCAGCCCTGATCAGGCAAGGAAACACTTACAACTTCACCTCTACATACACCAAAGAGCAGGCTGCCTGTGTTCACATTAGTGATTACATACATACACTTACGATGCCATAAATGCCCAGAAGAGCCTTCAGGATCCATGTGTTCTGCGAGACAGGAAGGAGAGATGGTAGGGAACGTAAAGGAAAAAGTGACTGGGGAACAGTCTAGTTTCAGAACAAGTTGAAACTGGTTTTGATACAAACTCTCACATGGGGGAATCTCTGCCCATCACCTGGTGACCAGCTCCATCTTATGCTGTTCCCCTAGAAGTAGATATGAGAAACGATGAAGGGAACATAAAAACAGAGGAAAGAAACTAGTGCTGCAAAGCACTATGAAATTTCATTCACACAGTGGTAAGAAGGCAGTACCTTGCCAAAAGACAACATGAAGAACCTCAGAAGCCCCTTCTGACCAAAACTTTTATATGAATCAAGTCATGAAAGTAGGGTGAAAAAAAAGTTATCCTTCATGGTGAGAGCTGAGGAAATCAATTTGGTCCCTTTGCAACCTATGCAATCCCTTCTCCAACCTATGCAATACAATTTCAGATATTGACGCTGTGGAAGCCACAGTCAGAGCAAGCAGACAGACAGGTCCTTGGTGGGACAGACATTAGGGCCTTTGCACTTGGACCAAAAGGAGCTGCAGCAATCTGAAAAATGTACCAGAGCCATTGAAAAGAAGCCTGTACTATTACCAATGCTCTTTAATATCTTCATCAATGACATTGACAGTGGGATTGAGTGCACCCTCAGCAAGTTTGCAGATGACACCAAACTGTGTGGTGCAGTTAACGTGCCTGAGGGATGGGATGCCATCCAGAGAGACTCAAACAGTAGACCCAGGAGAAGAACCTCATGAGGTTCAACAAATCCAAGTGCAAGGTCTTGCACCTGGGCTGTGGTAACCCCCACTATCAATACAAGCTGGGGAATGAAAGGATAGAGCACAGCTCTGCTGAGAACGACTTAGGGGTACTGGTGGATGGCAAGCTGGACATGAGCCAGCAATGTGCCCTCACAGCCCAGAAAGCCAACAGAATCCTGGGCTACATCAAAAGCAGCATGGCCAGCAGGGCGAGGGAGGTGATCCTGCCCCTCTGCTCTGTGCTGGTGAGACCTCACCTGGAGCACTGCGTCCAGATGTGGAGACCTCAGCACAGGAGAGACATGGACCTGTTGGAGAGCATCCAGAGGAGGGCCACAAAAATGATCCAAGGGATGGAACACCTCACCTATGAGGACAGCCTGAGAGAGTTGGGGCTGTTCAGCCTGGAGAAGAGAAGGCTCTGGGGAGACCTGATAGCTGCCTTTCAGTATCTAAAGGGGGGCTACAAGAAGGGGACAGACACTTTAGCAGGGCCTGTTGTGATTGAACAAGGGGAAATGGCTTCAGACTAAAAGAGGGGAGATTTAGGTTGAACATAAGGAAAAAGCTTCTTACAGTAAGGGTGGTGAAGCACTGGAACAGGTTGCCCAGACAGGTGGTGGAAGCCCTGTCCCTGGAGACATTCGAGGTCAGGCTGGATGGGGCTCTGAGCAACCTGATCTAACTGTAGGTGTCCCTGTTCATTGCAGGGGAGTTGGACTGGATGGCCTTTAAAGGTCTCTTCCAATCCAAATGATTCTATGATTCTATGACAGGCCCACCTCAAAGGCTTGCAAACCCTCCAAGAAGCCTAGCGTGAAACAGGAATTTGTGACAGCATTCCAAGTCAATAGCGTTACTGTAAACATTTTGTGCTGAAGTTGATTTGTTTACTTCCTTCTTTTACAGGAATGTTGCATCATGCTCTCTCCTTTTTTGAAAGCCTGTTCTTTGCACCGCTTTGCTCCCCTACAGCCTTCCACTTCAAGATGTCAAAGCACTAAAAGAAGCAGAGACTGTTGCATCGAGTAGAAACAGGAGTGGGGGACATAGGCAGCCCTGTGGAATGTAATCACCAAGCAATACATTTCAGTGTCGTGAAGCTGATGATTGCTCAGTAATGACAGGGCAGAACTGCTGGACTCACAAAGTTCTTGACTCACTGCTGAGCATAAATCCATCACCTGCTTGCTAAAGTCAACCCTGTACCACTCCAGCTGCAGGAATCACACAAACAGCACATTACCAAGTGAAAGCTCTTCCTAGCTACCTATTTGGTCTCCAGATCAGGAGATTGTAGGTGGAAATGGAATGCAGCCTTGCCTGCAGGGCTTGCTGTAAAAAAGGGATTGCTTAGGCTGTGGAAATCCATCACAGAGCATAAGAACCACTCTTATCTCCCCATCAAGTGGGATCAGTTGGTTGGTCCTATAGAGCATCACTGATGTTGCAGAGCTGACAAGCACCCTGAGGCATCCCTCTGGGCTCTGAGTTCCCCCGCACTTCCATCTTTTTCCTAGCTGACATTTCCTAAAGCAACGAGGGGCACAAAAGTCAGCCTTCAAGAGTAATACTGAGTTATCCTCATGCCCTAAATTTTTTCCTTCCCACTCCCCTTTGGACACTTCTTCAGCACACAGCCTCTCACCCTGCAACCTATTTCTGTCTTCCCTCCACAGGAAGCAGCACTGGGACCAGCCCAAGCCTTCCAGCTCACTCTTGCAGGCTGCTGGCCTCTATTTACGCACCACCTCTGAAACACTCATTTGGGAGGCGGGCTGGAAAATGCCAGCATGTTACATTAACCTGCATTTCCCTTTTCATTCGCTATTCTTAATCAGTGTTTAGGAATGTATTAACGTGGGGCTAGGCCACAAAGTTTGCATCTGGGCTTTTGTCATGTTTGGAGGAGCTGAGCTAGCACCAGCACCTGGTGCACATCATCCCTTCCCTACGTAGCACCCAAAAACAGCGTACAGCAGTGGCCCCCTTGCAGAATTCCCTTCTTCTGTCCAAATAGAGTCATCTTGATTTTTCCCTGTTTTCCCCACCAAACAGTCATTTGTTCCAGATAATGAAGCTGATCAGAAACTACCAGCATTTCTAGCTTAACAAAATCTTTGCCTACAGATGATGTTGTAACGGAAAGGGAGCAGTGAGCATGGATGAATTAAACGATATTACATCTCTCTGTATCCACATTAGGAATGAATATATGAGCTAGCTATCACAGTTTCACATGTACATGTGACAGATAAGGTGTAAGTTTGCAGCAAGATAGCTTACCACAGGCCCTGCAATAGCTGTAAGGTCAAAGAGAGGTGGCAGAGGGGACAAGATGACCTCTTCTGCTCTTCTCCAGGTGGCCCATCTCATTGGCAAGGCAAGCTGAGGCATGAATTTTCAGCGTGGCAGCTTCAGTGGTGCAGTCTCTCCTACACACTGCTGTTTGGGAGACAGACATGTTCATTATCACCCGCAGTTATGAAGGTACAGAGGGGTCCTAAAGCAGCTGGAAAGGACGCTGAGAAATCAGACCTCACTGATGGCCTTTCCCAGGGGCTTTGTGTGCCCATGAAGCCTTTGTGTGTCCCTCACGGCTCAGGGACATCCATAAGTAACAGTTGGCATTGCCAAGAAAATGATCTGCTAAAGTCAACTACCAGTGATAGCACTGTGCGACAGGACAGAAGTTGTTCATAAAAGTTGCCAGCACAAATTTGGGTGGATGACCACTCCTCTTTTTCCCCCACATTCCCTTACGTTCCCAGCAGTACTAACCCACTTGGCAGTGAGGTCTGCACCACATTTATGCAAGGCACAACACAGTGGTGCACTGACATATCTGAGGCACCTGAGAGCTGCTGATCTCAGGAGAGGCCACAAACCCTGCTCCAAAGCAATGCAAGTGAACTTCATCTAAGCTCCAAGCTGCCACAGTGCTGAGGTACTGAGGTCTGATGGTTTAAAGCTGCTCAGTATCTGTCTCGACCACAATATTGCAGGTATGTAACACACCTACACCCTTTAGTCTCTGTTGTTTTAATTGAGTGACCTACAAACAGGTTACTCACATTTTCCAATTACTGAAAAGCTAAGAGCAGTCAGGAACCCCCATCATTCAAAATAACCTGGGAGATTTCCCATTCATGGAGAACTACATCTACTCAGTGTTTAGCAAACAGCAGTTTCAGGGACTCCGAGGGAGGCATACAACACCTCTCACACTGCCAGCAGTGCAGGAAAAAATGACCAAGCATGTAAATGGAAGGGTGATCTTGCACCTCCCAATTAGAAATATCCTGACTAAACTCCACTGCAAGCACACACATGGAGTCTTTGGCTTCACAGACATAATATCATTAGGGATCATTCTTTGTTTGTTTGTAGGGGGAAGGGAGATAACAAGAGAAGCTGAGAAAAGCATAAACTGAAGGCAGAGATGCTTTCTGGTTAACCACAAAAGCACTAAAAACGTATTAGCTGTAGGTATCAGCACATCATTTGTGGGGACTGGCAGACTTACCTACCTAAACTTCTAATCACATGTGTAGATACAGTTTGATTTTCTGAAGCATTCAATAATATCAACTCATATAATTTTTGTGGTGGTTTACTTAAAAAAAAAAAAAGGCAGAAAAAAAGTTCACACAGGCCTCAATAGGAAGCAGAGATAAATGGTCCTGGATGTGGCATATCCTTATTTTTCATTTCTAATCTACGAAAGGTGGGATCCACCTCATCCCACTTTCTTCCCCCAGCACTCACAGGAGGGTACATCTACTCTGGAAGAACCAGACCAGAGCTGCACTGGTACACGAGGATTACCCTTGATCCATCAGGAGGTATGGATCTGCAGACCAGTCCCAATGGAAAGGAACAGGAAGCAGAGTATCTCCCAGTCACACAGGACGTGATTCCCTTGCTCTGTTCCCGTATGCAATGTGGGACAATTCACTTTGCTCCCCCACATCTCCCTCCCCGGCCCCTGTCGCACACATCACAAGTGTTCTTAGAGCCAGGACAGGCAACGCTGGCAGAACAGCACACTTGGCCCTGCACCTTGGGGTCTGGGCACAGTTAAGAGCCTTTGGAATACAAATGATAACAGTTACAACAGTGGTTGCAGCTCACTCACGACCTCTTCTTTCCTTTCTAAGGCTGGGTGTAAATAATGTCCTTATCTTCTAAGAAATACCTCTGCCATCTCTGACTAGGTGATAAGTAGAGAGACACTCTTAACTGCTGATCAAGAGGGAGGAGAGTGATTAGCATCCTCTGGGGAACACCTTGTTGATGACGGCTGCTTTGCATTGTTGAGGGTGTAAGAAGCACCAAAATTCCTCCTCCACAGAGCTCTCAACTGCTGATGAAGTCAGTTCTGTATTAATCCCTCCGCATGCTGCTTGTCAGGCCAATTTCTGATCAAAGCCTTGCTTGCCACTGCAGACATAATTGCAGTCCTCTGTGACCCTCCCCACTTTGAGAAAGGGACATGGTGTGAACGTCAGAGGCAGGAACGACTGCACTTAGGCAACACCAAATCTTCTGAAGTAAGAAGATCAAAAAAAAAAAAAAACACCAAACCCACTCTACAGAGGGACCAATTAGTAGGAAGGCTAAAATAGGTCCAAATAGTTTAGGAGTTTCCAAGTTGAGGGCTGTGATCTTAATTCCTTGCTAACTAGATCTGGGTCTCAGCAGTTGCCCACCAATGCCCAGCCACTCCTGGCTGGGACAAACTTCACCAAGGCAAGGGGGAACAGGCACAGTGAAGCAACATGGCTCCTGTAAGGTCAAAGCCTGGACGAGCACATAGGCTTACTGAAGCTCAAGCTTAACCCTGAGGAGCGGATCAGTGCAGTGGGTCGCTGCTTTCACTTGCATTGCTGAGTACCAACAGACCCAGGCACTCTCCACCCTCACTACCTTCATCACTGGAAGCAAATGGCATTTGTGTGGCTCTGCACCACACCAGGACCCTATGCTGACAGCGGTTCTGCAGCCAGAGGTGGGATGGTCCCTCCGGGCAGTGCCACGGTGCTTCCTGTCATCTCACTGAAGTCTCCCTGGCCTAGGCAACAAAACACAGACACAAGCACGTGCCCACTAAGGCTTTCTCTGTTCCACAGAATCAAACTGTGCTTTACACATCTCAGAAAACAACTGAGGCCAAAGGTCCCTTCCTCCCAAACAGGCTGGCTCTCCTAGCAAAGGTTGGCCCCCATGTTGTGTGGGTTTGGTTGCACAATATGAGAAAAAATGCCAACCAGACCAGAAATACTTCCATATCTAGCAGTGTCCTATGTCTGATAGCATAGGAAGAAAATGTAACCTTTCACTTTTTATTACAGGCCACCTCTCAAATAAAGCAATCCTCATCCATAGCAATGATTTCCTTTCTCCCCTCTTTTTATACATTTTACCTCTCTGTATTATTGCTCACAGGAAACATCCATTTTCAAGCATGGTATTTCCCTTTCTAATAAAATGCAGCAGGAGGTTCCACAGGTTAATTATAAATTGATTTAAAAAGCATTTACCAAGAAATGTTTTAAATCCATTTCCCTTAATTTCATTTGATGCAGCATATGTCTCGCAGTGCAAAGGGGTGACGCAGTGTTATTGCCACTATCTGCCAGATGAACATGTTCATCACCAACAGTGCAGGGAATGATAAGTTCCTTATCTGATACAGAGAGACAAAACATTCCCTCTTTCTTATCAACAAATTGAGTTATCAGCCAAGTGAAGTAGTTTTTTGGTAGCATTTCTGACTGTGTTTTGCTTTTAAATCCATACTGGCAGCAAATGTTCATGGATGCATTTCCCTCTCTTATGCTCATTTCAAAATGCAGCAGCAACCACAGATAAAAATGCTTTATCTCCCCAAGAAGTCTAACCTAAGTGCTGTTAGACGGTTCCAAATTTGCTCTGATTGCTGGTAAACTAAGCAATAGAGAAAGTAAGGAGTGATGCTAAGACAGACATTACAGTACAAAGAGCGTGGAGGAACACAAAGCTGAGTGCATGCAGAACCCAGGCCCACTGACATGACTACTGATAATGGCTTAGGCCACACTTTCCAGTGCTGTCCCTTAATTTGGAGGGCCTGCCTTGAGACAATTGGGGCCCAGAAGCCTTGGAAGGTGAAAGCTCTTTAAGGCAACACTTTTGCTATATACCTGGCACATATGCCCTGATAGATTCAGAATTACAGAATCACAGAATCACAGAATTGTAGGGGTTGGAAGGGACCTCAAGAGATCATCGAGTCCAACCCCCCTGCCAGAGCAGGTAGGCGTCCAGGCGGGTCTTGAATATCTCCAGGGAAGGAGACTCCACAACCTCCCTGGGCAGCCTGTGCCAGTGCTCCGTCACCCGCACCGTGAAGTTCTTCCGCATGTTGGTGCGGAACTTCCTGTGCTCCAGTTTAAGGCCATTGCCCCTTGTCCTGTCCCCACTGACCACTGAAAAGAGATTCCCCACCTCCGTTAGCCTCCCGCACCTAAAATATTTATAAACATTGATCAGGTCCCCTCTCAGTCTTCTTTTCTCCAGGCTGAACAGACCCAGCTTACTGAGCCTCTCCTCATAGGGGAGATGCTCCAGGCCCTTTATCATCTTTGTGGCCCTCTGCTGGACTCTTTCCAGGAGGTCCCTNAGCAAACTTGCTGAGGGTGGACACTATCCCCTCATCAAGGTCGTTGATGAAGATATTGAACAATTAATTATTATTTATTAATTATTAATCATATTATTATTAATTATTTTAATTATTAATTAATTATTAATATTAATTTCACAACATAGCAAAGCTAGAGAGACGTAAGGGTTATTGGCCACCTGACATCATCAGCAGAATGTAACAGCTAAATGCACAAGCGTGTTTTTAGGTGTGAGAGTTAGAAACCATCTGATGCCTTTGTAGGAATCAGTTTGATGGGATGCTCTCAACAGAGTGCTCTGCAGTGAGCAGCTGCTCTGAAAGGCTTTGTGCAGGTCAGTACCCATGAGAAAGGCCTCAGCATCCCCCTGCCTTCGTTGTTAGCTTGTATTCTCTGTGTTGGAGTGAGAGTATCATTTTGGTTGTCTGTGGCCTTAAAGTTAATTTCAATGGGATAGCACTGAAAAGAATTTGTGCTCAGATGCACTTAAAGGGCAACTGTGTGCAGTTGCAGCTCACCAACATTGTATTTTAATGCAACGGATCTCTTCCATAAATCAGGCCAAAGACAGCATGACATGATAGCAGAAACTCATGAAGCACAAGCATCTCAGCTATGTCAGAAATGTTTCTTGTAAATACCTGTGAATTCCCTGCAAAGAGTTCATTTTCCTCCCTTCCATAAAGACATGGGCAAACAGGAGCTCTGCGAGTAATGAAATGGTTGAGGACAATACCATCATCATTTCACCTGCTGAGCAAGAGGAGCAAAACTCATGAGCACTCTGGAGCTTGCTCAGCACAGAGGCAGCCAAGGGAGCTCAGCGTTCACCAGTAGCGTCGACCCGAGCTGTGGACTTCACATTGATCAGATGAGCAGATTGTGTACATCCTTCCACCTCCTCAGAGTCAAACACAACCAGTTCAGAGCTAGAACAAGGCCAGTAACATCTCCGATGTCTGTATCTCCCTTTTTACTGATTCCACCTCTATAGGGCTACTTTCTTTCCCAGAACGTTTTTCCTGCAGATGAACTTGTTAATTTGGTGGCAATCAGATGCCTCATCTCTAAAGCAACTATTTTGCAACCAGCTACATGATTCCTGGAAGGGTTATATAGTCTCATCTGTTTGTAGAAGGGATAGGCTAGTTGGATATTAATTCTTGAAGAGACAAGAGGTAATTATAATTACAGCCCAGATGACAATAGTTTCAATAGTTTCCAGCCTCGCTGTCAGCTGACACATTCCTTCCTCCAGATAATATCTGATACAGTCAGATGTTTCTGAAGCTGTGCCTCCACAGGACGTGCCATGAGAACTGCAGTGAGGTTGGTGCTCTTCTGCGTTCAGATGAAACCTGCAAGGAAGGTGCTGCAGGAGAGGTTGTTTTTCTTGGACATTAATAAGAAAGCTGCCTAATAGCTTTCAAACCTTTCTCACCTTCCTGCTACGCTCACAAACTGCAGGTCTGTGGGTCTTGCTGAGCCTGCAGATGCTGCATATGGCTGCCTCCCATATGGCACTTGGTTCTGATCAATGTTTTCATTCGAGAAGATTTCTGTGATGGGAATGCTCTTGGCTGGTTGGGTGGAAGAGCTGGAGCTACCCATGGGAGAGTGGTTATATCCAGCTCTAAAGATCAAGGGTTGGAAAATGAAAGAAAGTCTTGGCAGTGCAGGCACCTGAAAGGATCATTAAGCAGTTGCAAACAGCCCTAATGCTCTAAAGAGGACTTAATCAAGCAGAGCTGCTATGTCTCCACAATCTGATAATTGAGACAGAAAATGCAGAGAATGCAGAGGCCATGGTGGGTCTTTAGGGGCTGATTGTTCTGAAATAGCTTTTTCTTTTTCTTTTTGAAGAGAAATTTAAATTAAGCAGGCTTTCAAAAACAACTGTTTATCTTTCAGAAGAGCCTTGAAGATCTTCTCATTTATCATGCTCTTAAATCAGCGCAGATTTCCTGTAATTCACCCTTAATCCACAGCTGGACAGAACTCTCTCCTATCAAGGGATGCCAAAAGCTGCTGTTGTTGGCGTGGTCCCTCCCAGCCATTCCTGACAAAAATCTTCATCTCTGTAGAAAAGGCTGATTCCAACTTTTCTGATATTTTGGAAGGTTGCTTCAATGGGACTTAGATTAGTATACAAGTTAACGTATTTCACCACTAAAAATAGCAAGTGTTACATAGCTGGTATTGAAATCTTAAATAGCTGTATACACATTTGAATAGTTTTGTTTTATGTAGTTAAAAATAAACTAATCAAGGGCTGCCTTGTTTGAAAACAGACTAATATTTGATACCCAGCTAAGTGCAATGGTTTGAAAGGACTGCAAAGGGAAACAGACTGTAAATAAAGTTGAATTAACAGCTGCAGTAGTTCTACCCTGAAGCAAAAAGGTAAAGACTACGCTCAATGGAAAGACCAAAGCTGGTGAAAATGATTTTCTTCTCTATATTCAAAATCAGCTGAAGATGTTTTCCTGTGTTTCACTCCTGTGTTTCATTCCTCATGCCACTTTCAACTTTACAATCACACAGTGTGCAGGATAAATATATACAATTACATGCAAGTGTGCCAGACCACCTTTAAAAACAGCTGATATTCTGGTTTCTTTAATGGCTTGGGTTCATACCATAGCACCATAGAATCATGGAATCCTTAGAGTTGGAAGGGCCCTCTAAAGGCCATCCAGTCCAACTTCCCTGCAATGTACAGGGACACCTACAGCTAGATCAGGGTGCTCAGAGCCCCATCCAGCCTGACCTTGAATATCTCCAGGGACGGGGCTTCCACCACCTCCCTGGGCAACCTGTTCCAGTGCTTCATCACCCTTACTGTAAAAAACTTTTTCCTTAAGTCTAACCTGAATTTCCTCTCTTTCAGTTTGAAGCCAATATGCATTGCCAGTTTAAAAAAAAAAAAAAAAAAAAAAAAAAAAGCTGTGAAGCAGGCTTAATATCTGAAAGATTTTGTTTTTAACAATAAAAACAAAAACAAACAAAATAACCCTGCTAACAGCAGATGCTGAGCAGGACAGTTTCACTCTCCTTTGGTTTGGGATCACATCCGATGTTCTCAGCCAAAGTCAGAGGGAGTTTGGGCTCTGTCCCAATTTTCTTGGTGGCAGAACTTATTTTCAGGGATTTCAGTGGGATTCTGTGAGAGATACCATAGTCCCTACACCATAAAGTGCTGAGGGACTGATTTAATATCAGCACAACAGCCCCTCGCAGCCCTCTCCCCATTTTGTTTTCTTCCCTTTCCCTCTGTGCATGCCCCTTTTCCTGATGGGAGTCGAGGAGCTGCACTTTTCCACAGCGAGGAGCTCAGGCTGGCAGACCATGAGAAGCAGCGCAGGGGAAGAAGCTGTGATATTTGCTGTGAACTCCTTGGGGGCTATGACAACCAAATAAATAAATTCCACCCAATGCCACTTCTGCTCACTGGCACGGTGTGAAAGTGGATATTCACAAGGTGAGGACGAGCACAGCCTTTGCTTCCCAAAGCGAGAGTTTAGAATTTGAGATATGTACTGCTTCTGGTTTCCCTTTGTGGCTGCCACAGGCAGTGCATGTAGGTCCCCACATTTCACCACAACAGGCAGACAAGTGACAGTGGCCCCCAGACAGCTGCATTTCTCCTTAATGGTGGGGAAGTCCACTGAGAAGGTGCTTGCCAGTGCCACAGATGGGTCTTTCTGGGCCTGGGAGGGGCTTAAGGTGTTATTAAATTAGCAGAAACACTGTCAGCTTCTACCTACACACATCTCACCTCCTGAAAGAAAGTATAGCCACTGAAAGAGATGAAAAGGTTACATGTGTCTTTTCAGGCTCTTCCATTAATAAAGCAAATTCAATTCCTTTCTGCCTCTGAAGGATGGGACTAGTTTCTTGTACCGGGGTCCTTCAGGCTTCTGTGGAGACAATCCCTCTCTGCTCTGGCCCTGTGAGGCCCCACGGGGAGTACTGCACCCAGGCCTGGGGCCGCAGCACAAGGATGTAGGGTTGTGAGAGTGGGCCCAGAGGAGGGCCATGGGGATCATCAGAGGGCTGGAGCATTTCTCCTATGAGGAAAGGCTGAGCTGGGCTTGTTCAGCCTGGGGAAGAGAAGGCTCCACGGAGACCTCATTGTGGCCTTCCAGTACTTGAGGGGAGCTTACACAGTCTGATGGGACAAGGGGGCATGGATTTAAACTAGAAGAGGGGAGATTTAAATTAGATGTGAGGAGGAAATCCTTCACTCAAGAGGGAGGTGAGGCCCTGGCACAGCTGCCCAGAGAGCTGTGGGTGCCCCATCCCTGGAGGTGCTCAGGGCCAGGTTGGATGGGCCCTGGGCAGCCTGAGCTGGTGGTGGCACCCAGCCCACGGCAGGGGTGGGGCTGGGGGAGCTGTGAGGTCCCTTCCAGCCCAAACCTTTCTGTGATTCTATGGTCCCTGCACAGATGCTACCAGGAGCACACAGGTGTCCCAGATGGTCCTAATGGCTCTAAGCACAAAGACTTCATTTTGGGAAGTAAACCTCCACCCAAGTAATTAGCACTTTCCGGGACTAACAAACACCTAGTTTGTGCTTTCCCATTCTCACCCGTGGAAGATCAGCAACCTGCAAAGCTGAGGAGAGGTGACAATTTCTGAAGACAGCTACACTTTCCAGACAGCTTCTTGCCCACTAGAAAGGAGACTGCAGGTGTCCCCTGGAAACATGACATGCAGCAGGTGACACAGGCACGTGTGACATCAGAAATTGCCTCAGGGGTTTCCAGCCACAGAGAGGTGTGAGCGCTTTTTTCCACCATCTCCACGTCACTCTGTTTTTGCTTTCATTTCTGCTGCTCACGGGTTCCCATCGCACATCAGTTGCCATCGCACATCACTTCCACCCAGGCCCCCTCCCGCCTCCTGTTTATCGTCAGAACCCCCCACACCAAAACAATCGTGTTGACTCTGCTGTCTCCTTAACATTATAATTGCATATTTACTCTTCCCATGTAATAGCAATTTTGTCAAAATGGCCTTTTTACTGGAGATTTATACTTATTGTTTTCACACCTTGCTTTGTTCTTTCCCAGCTGGGGTTGGACGTAAGAAATCAGAGCAAAATGTCTCTCTTCACCCACACTGACGCTGCCGTGTAGGAGCTGCACTGGGACACCTTGGTGCTGGCTCCCCAAGAAAAGCGAACTCACGGTCCACCCAAAACCTGAAGGAATCTACAGAACATCTTAAAGACCTGAGAAGGCTGTGTTGTTTCAATAGCACATTTCTTCCAGTCCTCCTTTCCTGTTTTTCCATCCATATGGGTGTAGGGTATTTTAAGAGTCCATCTGCTCACGTTACTTATTCCTCACTTCAACTCATAATCTCCTGCGATACTACAGTTAATTTCTCTGCATATGATTATATTGTATCACCAACAGGATTATGATTTTCTGTACAGGAGTAATTTCAAAGTATTTCTGCCATTTCCAGTTCTGGCTGAACTGCAATAGGTTTTACAGTTCTGAGGGCACTCACTGTGCGTGGGGCCATTCCAATGCTGCCCTTCAATAGCTAAAGGTGCCCTTACTGTGCTTTACAGCAGGTCTAACTACATTAATTGGGATCCCTTTCTGGCTGGGTTCAGGTCTGCCTTCAGTCACCTTATTTCCATCCACATCAGCAAAGTCCACTGTAGGCAGAGGGCTGCAGATTTTAAAAATAGCGTGGTGTATTTTAAGCCACCTCCCAGCAAGGGTAACCCCGATTCTTAAAATGTCAGTAGGTGAAGCATCCACACTACAACTGCGCAGCAGCTCCTGGTTTGTTGCTTCCCCTTCCTGCCTGAATCCATCCCTCCTTTGCTACCCAACAGCAGAAAGCGCTCCCAATTGCACTTGCAGGGGAAATTTTCGATTGCAAACACTTCGCTGCTCGGCAGAAATGGTCGATTTCCGTTAAAAAAAAAAAAAAAA
>WBMW01005031.1:1049268-1066231 GCA_013396635.1 Penelope pileata
GGAAAAAAAAAAAAAAAAAAGGGAAGGAGGGAAAAACTTTCATAACGGGGTCAGCGCCAGAGTGCAGCCCGAGCAGAGCTGCTTCGCTGTGACATCCGCGGGTCGGGAAGGAGTTAACTTCAGCCCGAGAGCCGCGGGGAGAATGCAGGCAGGGAGGTGCCAGAGAAAGTGACTGCGAGGAGTGAATGGGGCTGGGAAAGTTTTAGAAATGCTTCCTTAGGTATTTGACAGCGTGTTCCGTTCGCTCATAAATTTGGGTTGAAAGCGAGTAGCTACTCAAAGCACTGCAGCCCTCAGGTTTTTTTTTCCCTTGGATTTTCCACAAATTAGGAGATCTGAGACATTTTCTCAATCTCTCTTGAATACACATGTGTGTTAAGTAAGCTTTCTTTTGAGGCGTGGCCAAAGCTTTCTAAATCCTTAATTAAGGGCAGCTTGAGTCTGGGAGCTTTATTGCGCGGCACTGCTGACAGCCGAGGTTAAACTTTGCTGCTATCTCGCTCTGCTCCATGCATTACGCAAGAGCTTTGCAACTTCTGAGATCAGGGAGCCAGAGTTCCGAGCGCAGTCCTTGAAACGCTGCTCCCTTTAAGGAAAGACGCTTGGGTAGGGAAGGGGACTCTTGCGCAGTCCAATGGGTTTAACGCAGGTTTGTCAATGGGTTCCTCACGCTGTGGCTCAGAGTAACCCCTTGTCATAAATGCAGCTGCCCTGAGAGTTTTTGCACAGATCAGCTCATGGTACTATTTTTTCCCCTGCAGAAGAAGAACAAGAGGAAGATGAGGAAATCGACGTCGTTACATTGGCTGAAGCAAACGAGTCCGAATCCAGCACAGACTCCAGCACAGAGGCATCAGAGGAGCACAGTAAGCCCCACCACAGCCCGCTGGTCCTCAAACGGTGTCACGTCAACATCCACCAGCACAACTATGCCGCTCCTCCCTCCACCAAGGTGGAATACCCAGCCGCCAAGAGGCTAAAGTTGGACAGTGGCAGGGTCCTCAAACAGATCAGCAACAACCGAAAATGCTCGAGTCCCCGCACATCAGATACGGAGGAGAACGACAAGAGGCGAACGCACAACGTCTTGGAGCGCCAGCGAAGGAATGAGCTGAAGTTGAGTTTCTTTGCCCTGCGCGACCAGATACCTGAGGTGGCCAACAACGAGAAGGCGCCCAAGGTTGTCATCCTGAAAAAAGCCACAGAGTACGTTCTGTCCATCCAGTCGGACGAGCACAGACTGATCGCAGAGAAAGAGCAGTTGAGGCGGAGGAGAGAACAGTTGAAACACAAACTTGAGCAGCTAAGGAACTCTCGTGCATAGGAACTCTTGGGCATCACTTAGAATACCCCAAACTAGACTGAGACTATGATAAAATATTAGTGTTTCTAATAGCACTCATGAACTACACCGGTCCATCGAGTATGGAACTATTGCAACTGCATGCTGTGCGACTCAACTTGAGACTACACAACCTTGGCTGAATCTCCAAACGGTTTGGCCAGAACCTCAAAACTGCCTCATAATTGATACTTTGGGCATAAGGGATGATGGGACATTCTTCATGCTTGGGGATGAACTCTTCGACTTTTTTTCTTTTAAAATTTTGTATTTAAGGCATTTTTTCTTACGAGAATTCCAAAAAGAGTTGTCCCCAGATTGCTGTATATAATTACACATCTTCTTGCCATGTAAATACCTTTAATAAAGTCTTTATAGAAAAATGTGCAACATTAATACGCAACAGTTGTGGCAACTGGATTTATACTTGTCTTGAACTTCTGTGCCATAACATTTCACAATTTTGTTTTTTATTTAAATACATTTTTCTTTTAAAAATGATTTTTATTTTGTTTTTAGATAAATAAATATTTGCCCAAAATATAATTAGCTAAATCCTGTGTAAAGACTTTGCTTTGTCTTCCGTTGTTGTCAATAGATGCTTATTTCCATGACGTCCCTTTCCCCATCGTCACAGCAGTGACCTAACAAAAGTCACGGTGGGTTTAGGTGAGAGGAAATGGTAGCTTGAAGCTTGGTACAGAGTTGGGCTTCTTTTGTCTCCCTCACCCCCCCCTATTAGTTCCAGTAGATGAGATGAATGATCTTGGTGCTGTGCCAGCTCAGCTATGTGCCCCACTGAAGGCGGTGGTGGTAATGTCCATCTTGCCCATCCATGATCTCTGCTCACTGAAAGTAAAGTGGAGCCGTTGTATTTTTACATCAGTGTACGGGCTCTGCATTCTTTCCAAATAAGCTTAATTACATTTTAGGGGCATGACCTTCGTTCTGCGCTGGGGACCCAGCTGTGTATTTCGAGGACTGCTTTGTAGTAGGCTCACCTTAATTGCTTCCTGTTTGATTTTGAACAGAAGTTAAATGGGATAACAAAATAAACCGTGGTGGTAAGTGTTGACGTGGTTAAAACAACAGAGCTGTTTCCCCTTTTAAGTGCTGAAATCAGCAGAGCCAACCTTCCTAGGTAAACACCTTAACACTTTATTAATGTGAATAGTTACGTGGGACTTCAGAGAATGCAAAGTTCAAGGACAAGGAGCACACACTGTCATAGCAAAGGAAAAAGAGAGATATTTCTTACCAGGAGAATATGCTCTGACAGATTCCTAACATTTGTCTGTCCCTATTAAATGACTTTTACATTCAGGAGTTGTCTCATGATCAGTTTCAGATGGGCCATAAAGCACTTGCTTGACACAGCTCCAAAGATCAGATCTGAACTTTTTCTTCCCTTCTTTCACCCACTTAGCTCAGCTTCGGTCAGATCTTGAGCAAGAAATCAATTAGCCCTTGGATTTGGAGGAAGAGACGGCTTTTAAAAAAGCTGAACCTTGTACTTGTCAATTTTCATAATTCCCATTGAATACTTATTTGCTTGGCTTCTACCCAGACGAGCAGCTGCCAGATGACACCAGTGCCAGCAACCAAACTGCAGTGAGGGGTTTGGGTCTTCTGTTGCTGTCAGATGGGAGCAGGGAAAGGAATGGTTGCGTGGGTGTATGTGGGGCAGGGAGAGGAGGCAGCAGCTTATGGACAGGGCAGATAGCAAAGGTCTCTGCCCTGAAAAGCCTACAGTAAAAGTCCTGACAATTTTGCGCATGGGACTTTCAGAAGAAAGTAAATATCTAAATCTCACTTCACAATGTGCTTTAGGTGGGCGGAAGATTTATTGGGAGAAAAATCATTCCTTTAGAAATCCAGGAGAAAGTGAAAATTCTTCGTCGATTTGTCTGCACCACCTGCATGTAAATGGGTTTATAGAATTGGCATAGTTGCTTTTTTCAGTGTGTGATTCAGATATCCACTTGTGAGGAAACAGAATGATGTGAAATGAAAGTATTAATTGTATCTAAACTGTAAATCAGACTTCTTCCAGCTCTGCATCACAAAGTTCTACCTTTTATGAAATAGGTTGACTTACTTTAACATGGATTTTGTCTGTATCCAGTCTAGATATTGGTTAAGAACAGAAGCAAGCTGTTGTCCAAGAGTTTCTAAGCACATTTCCATTCTCCGAAACAGACAGGTGTAGATCCATCCACGAACTTTGAAAAACTCTGTCACCTCTGGGTCCCGGTTTCATGTGTTAGCAAAACTCCCTCACTCCTTCCCGTTAAATACGGTTAGACCACAGTGATTAATAAACCTCTCCTTATTTGTCAGCTTCTTAAATCATTCGGAGAATATATATTCTTTTTCTTCTAGCTGCAGAAGCTTCTCAGTCTTTTGATGCATAGGGTACTTGCAGTTATTTAACTTCTTACATTCACCTTTTATTTGAGCATCAGTTCCACCTGCCACTGCCCTACGAGAAGAGTGCATCAGATCATGAACATGATCCCAAATTGCCACTCCAAAAAGATTACAAATTTATGGGATGAAGCTTCATATTTAATGACATTTCTTACTTTCTTGGAGGACTATGAAGTACCTAAATAATGTAGTGGGATAAAAAGTTACTGCCGATACTCTTTAGAGGAAGGGGGCTTCCGTTTTCCAGCTCAGCATGAGAGGTTAGGATGCTCAGAAGACACAGACATCCCACAGGAGTTCCCAGGCTGGATTCAGTTAGTAATGCATTGTATATAGATAGGAAAGTGTTGGGTTTTGCTGCTGTTTTGGAGCAATAAAGGGGATAAGCTTATAAAAGAAACCTCTCAGTCTTGAAATAAAGCGCAATAAGCATTTATAGTGCTTGCCAAACAGCTGTACCAAAACACTACTTGAAATACAAGGAGCATTTTTAACATCATCTCTTTGCTCCTTCACTTTCACAGGAGATTTCAAGCCACTTCTGTTCCAGAAAAACATTAGGCAAGATACGGCTTTGAAGGGAACTAGAAACAAACCATCACGGTGGAAATAAAATTGCCTTTATCGTCTACCCTCAATCATATTTAATCACATTGATTTTTAGAGTTCCAGCATCATTTTTTCCTGAGTACAACTTCTGTCTTCCCAGACAACTAATAACCTAAATGGCTTCAGCATATCCATGTAGAATGTGTTGGCGTAGCACTAGGATGTTCAAAAGCACCTGCGCTGGCTTCATTCAGCCCCACCGATGGGATGGCTGCAATGATTCCAGGTTTCTTCAAGGGAAACAGACCTGTGCCAGGGGAGGATGTTTTTGGAAGTTTTATCGCTGCCTCTAAAGAAATCCCTTTGCCATAAGCGCTGTTGCTCCTGCAGCACTTTGCAACCACTGCAGACAGTTGGAAGATGACAAGCATTTCATCAGAGCTGTATTAAAAGGAGAATTTCAGGCAAGCGGAATAGAATTACTGTAAGCTGGAAATAAGCCAGGCCACTTCAGTTAACATCTGAATTTATTCAGAACGGAAGGTAGAGGTGGTTGTTTTGCCTACAGAGATGAACAATCTTTCAGTACGCTGGATTTTTTTTTAACTCATTTTTGGATTGATCTGTTTTGGAGTCATCTGCCAACAAATCACGAGAAGAACAAACCTGAAGGATAGGGCATCCTGATACAGCCAGACTGCTTGGGAAGAGACCAAGGATTTACTTCCCAGCTTACAATTCTGCTATTTCCTCATTTTTAAAGGATGTCCGTGGGAGCTTCTGAAAAAGCACTCTGCTGACTGAAAACTAACCCTGGCTTCCCCTTGAGGTTTCCGCGCAGTGTAGGCTCAAACCTGTCTAGCAAAGAAAGATCAAGAAATGAGATAAATGAGCTGCAAAAGCCGGATTTCATTTCCAGCCCAAGCGTTTGACATTCACCAGCTTTTACCTACCTTAGTGCCGTTTACTCATCTTGGGTATGGCTGTGCAGTCACTGGGGACGTGCAGCCAAGAGAACGCTGCCCAATATTCAGAATGACAGCAAGGAAGTCAAAATCTATTTGTTTGTTTGTTGGGTTGGGGTTTTGTTGTTGTTGTTGTTGTTTGTTCCTAATTCTTCCTAATTTTCCTATTCACATTCTACAGAGATCTCGAGCATCCTGCTGACAGCACATGGCTCTGTGCTTGAGTAATGGAACCCATGAAGACCTGGAGCTCCATCTTCCTAGGAAATGAGATAAGTTAATTCTTCTATGAGAATAAAGATACAGCTCTTGGTGCTGAGTAGTAGTGCATATGAGCAAGTTGCATCTGCCAATTGCTCAAACTACTTAGTATCTGGAGTTACTGAGCAAACCTCACTTCAACTCCCCACCTATGAATGGGAGCCCAAGCTCTGAGGCATATTTTCATGGTTGTGCTTAAAGCAGTGGGACACGAGGGAGAAGTCCTTGGCCAGAGCTCAGCGGCACTACTCTGGCTGAGTTCAGTGGAGGAGCATCTTTCTCCTGCAAGCACTGTCTCCAGTTTCCAGCTTGCTGCATGAATTGCAGAGCCATTCCCTGCTCTGCACAAGTCCGGGAGAAAGCAGCTGGGTAAGTTGGTTCCTGGCATTACGTCCCACTGATTGCTTTCTGTTTCTGAACTCACTTTTCATGTGTCTCTCTACAGGTTTTGCCATGGCTACTGTTTGTTGAATACATTTCCATTCAAGGCTAAGCCTCTCTTGCAACCATGTATAATTTCCTGGTCCCAATTATGTGGAATTATATTTTCTCTATAGAATCAAAAAGAAAAACAAGAAGAAATAAAGGATTAGATGCTATGAATGAAGAGGTTTTAAAACATAAGCTGCAAAAATGGAACAATCTGACCGGGTAGCAAAGAGTTCCAAGCAGGAGAATTAACAGAGAGCAATTCCCTGCTTGGAACTAATTAGCCCCATCAGCTCCTTTCATGTTAATTTATCCATGATGAAAGAGGACAGAAATAGAATGAAAAAAATACAGGAATTGTGCTTTATACACAACTGCCGCAAGTGGGCAAACAGAAGAATTCTGCAGGCTAAAGCTCAGTCCTGGGCACGATCTACAGCTCTTGGGCTGGCTGCAGGTTGCAGCCGCAGAGCACTGCTCCTGCTCTGCAGCATGTGTTTTCCTTCTGAGCAAGGGGCTGCTTGCAGGGATGCAGCTGCCACAGCGAAAGCTTCTTTCCACTGCTTTTTCTCCAATCCCTCTGCTCCCTAGCAATGGCAGAACCAAGCAAAGCCTCTCGGTGCAGGTAGTGTCTATGACTGAGTGCCTGGTTGAGTGTCTGACAAAGCCTTTCTGGCTGGAGACCAAGGCCGAGATGAGGTAGGGGAAGAAAGATCCTCTCTGCAGCTGTGTAGACGCAGCACATGAGGGCTCCCAGCTGGCCCCACACTGCTGGGCTGTCACCTGAGAGTTGTTTGGGGCAGAATGGGCAATGCTGTTCCTAGAGCTCACTGGGATTTCATCTGACTGCCCCATAACCACTCCTTAAATAATTTGTTTTAATTCATGTCATACATGTCACAAGAAATAATAACCATGCTCAGTAATAAGTACCACACAGCAAGGCTTTCCAGCAAGAGTGCTTTTGGAAAGCTGCTGTTAGCGTGTGCGAAAACAAGTAAAAATGCACTAAAATATATAGTGAGGAGGTTGGCTCAGACAGCAAATACATTCCTACTCCCATTGTCTATCAGGGATTTGTCACTACTTCACACTTTAATTGGCTTTTAGGCTGCACATTAAAATTGGGAAGAGTAACCAGAATCTAAATTAAAAGAATGCCACAAGATACATTGCAAGCATTGTGCTGCACTCAATGTTCCACACTCATACAAATTTCAGAAGGAAATCAGATTTGATCCATTAGTTCTTGAGGAATCTGGGGAAAGGCAGTTTTCCCTTGCACAAGGAGAAGAAGCAGAACTGCTATATAACAGGGACAACTCAGCTTTTAAATATTTGATTTTTTGCATTGTATAAATATGATGGACAAGAGTGTAACAGGACAATTTTAATTTTTTTTCCTTTTTTCTTTTATCAACCAAAGGTTTTTCACAGAGATTTTTAAAAAATCTGTCAGACTTTAACAGCTCACCATGGCTATAGACATCATGATTTGCAATGAATTCAGAGAAGAAAAGCCATATTATTTTGATAAATTGTGCTGCTTTATAATATTAATTTGATCTGCAAAACTCCTCTCATCTGGGATAAAGCAGATTTTTCTTTGGGCACAAGTAAAATCTTATTATGCATTGTCATTATCGTTTATCATTGTGGTAAAGAGTAAGATAATATTGTATTGTGCCCAGACTTCCACATTTCGAGAGAATGTAAAAGGCTATATGAATATCTTATGAAATGATTGCAAAATAAAATTGACATCAAAGTGATTCAACTATGTAGCACATTATTCCCTCCCTGTAACATTGGATTGTTACTGAAAAACACTTTCCTCCTTTTAAATTTGTGAAAGAGAGAAAAATCAATCTCCTGCCCTTATGGAACAAAACAGCATTTTTCCATGTTTTACAAGGGCAAAAGTATTCATTGGCATCTGTTCTTGTCCTCAGAATTTAAGTATTAGTCTTGGGTCCTTAATTAAAAATGAACCCACCCCTTCCCATTCATAGAATCATAGAACCATTAAGATTGGAAAAGACCTCCAAGATCATCTAGTCCAGCTGTCCACTTACCACCAATATTGTCCATTAAACCACTAAACCACATTTTAGTGTTTCAGTTTGCTTCCCTAAAATTGAGAACGGAGCGTGACACCCAAAGCAGTGATCACAAACTGTGAAAGTGTTAATAGGGCTCCAGTACCCAAAATGATTGGCATGTGTTTACGATCTGCCTCGAGCTGGAACAAAACATCTTGGCAGCTTGGGGACTGCCACCAAGCTCTGTGCAGCAGCATCGCGCTGCCTTGCTGTGTGAGTTCATGCCCTTCCTCTGATTTTTCAAGCTTTTTCCTTGCAATCAGTGTCCAAATTTCGATTCATGTCAATGGGAACTGATGGGAATGCTATGAGCTGGAAGACTTTGAGCTCCACTGACATTTCCTGGAGGTTTCTCTGCAGATGTGCCCATTGCTGGTTCTCAAGGAGCTATCTCTGAGGAACAGCAAACCCCACGGAAGTGGCAGCTCCTGGAACAGAAACCTTGCTTCCACACAATGCAAAGCACCATTTGGTGCAAACTAACTTTGCCGGTTTAAATCTGTTTAAAGTGCTTTGAATAGAAAGCTCTGTCCTGGAGACGTTATGGTAGATCAGGTCCGTCCTCCTGCAGTCGGTCTGTTAGGAACACCCGGAGTGTGCAGGTCAATGGTGATGTTGATCCAAATCGTATTTATCCCACTGGATGCTCCAGCTGTACATGGCTTCGATTTTGTGACTGTGAGGCCATCACTACTAATTTATTCCCTAATTTAATTGGACCTGTGTAAATTAGCCCACAGCTTGTAACTTCCTTTGTCTTGGTATCCATTGGGAGCAAAATCTCAGCCTGTTCACAGTTACCTGCAAAACACATAGTGACTCCAGCAGGGCCAGGATTACAGCCTTCATTTTGCAATCTTTCTTTAATCTTCTCTTAATTAATTTAATTCTGATATCATTATCTAGATAGCCCCATTCATTTAGCATCACAGCGTCCTTCTCTTCATTCTCACTGGAAGGCTTTGGTAACTTTGCAAATGTTCCAGCTCTATCTCCCATTCATGCCTTTTGATCTTTACTAACGACCTCCCTTTAATGTCTGCTGAACTCAGCCTTTTATCAGGGCAGGCACTCCACCCAGCCTGGCAGAGGGGACACTGTGCTGGGTGCAAGCATTGGAGCTTAATTTCTGCCTCTCCTCAGGGATCGTGCTGGCCCCTTCTGGCTCTCCAGCTGGGGCATACGCACACTTCTCCAGCCAGTTTTCAAACCGGTTCAGCCAAATCAAACTTAAAACTGAAGGCAGACAGAATTTCATGAAGTTTTTCAAGGCAGCCTCTTCTGGTTTTAGTGAATTTTGGGAGTGTGGATCAACACTCGCCTTGTCTCTGCTGAGGATGTTCTTTCTGCCATGCCTCTGGCAGACGATTTTTGCATAGGTGGGAGTCTGTAACCCACAGTGAGGCTTATCCACAGTTTGGGTTGAAAGGCAGCTATCATCCGTGGTGTGCTGCTGCTCCATTTACTTGGCTTTATGAAACGAGCTAAAATGATACCTCATTTTTCTGTCTAGCCACACAAAAATACCCCACTGCTGCCACACACAGCTGACCCTAGTGGCACCACCTACATTTGGACAAGCTGTGCTCTCTTCTCATCCCCACTGTGAACGTGGCTCAAGACCACAGCCAGGCAGCTTTTGAAGCTCTCCAAGGATGCATACTCCATAACTTCTCTGGGCAACCTGTGCCAGTGCTCAGTCTCCTGGTTGTGACCAGGGATGGGGCCATACATGGTTGTAGCATGTGGTTTAACACAGAGCATGTCAATTTTCAGAGGTGTTGAGTGTAGGTCCCATTTCATCTGGCTGTAGTTGGGGATGTTCATCACTTTTAAAGATGAGGTCAGAAAACTACTGTGGTTTTACTCTCCTGAAGCAATAACAATTTCTGGATGAAAAGATACCAGGGCCAGGATAAATCTGGGGTACAGGCAGATACGAGTGCCCTGCCTGCCCTCTGCCACACTTTCTGGGTAACTTTACACTCCGATGCACTCTGGCTCAGGGGAGTCACATTTTCAACAGCTCTCCAATGTCAGTGGATGCAAAGCTCAGCTGAAACTGAGTACAAATGGAAAATCCTGTCCCTCGGTCTCTCCTGACACTTCAGGCTTTGCTCTGACCTCCTTAAGACTTACCTGCTCTGCTCTTATTTTCTCATCTCCATTCACTTGTACCTCACACGATCGCTTGGCACTTGGGAAAAACCATCACAAACGGAAGATCAGCACAACTCCACCATCGTTTGGACTAGATGACCTTTAAAGGTCCCTTCCAACTCAAACAATTCTATGATTCTATCACAAACTGAGGGAAAAAAAACACATTAAACATCCCTGAGTGTTGGAATGGACACAAGCAGGAAGGCAAATAACAGCATACCACATGTGTGCAGAGCTAACTTTATGGAATGAGAGTCTATTATTATTTATGTGATGGTCTTTATACAAAGCACTGCTTTTTCTACCCATCATCGCCAAGGAGAAGCTATGCAGTGTGACAACAAAATAAGTTTCTCTGCCTGGTGATGGAAAGGTCTATTCTCAGCACATACTGCAGTGCTCTGAGCTGGGTGGCTAAAGATGGTGTGTTGATGTTAACAGAGATTGATAGTCAACACAAAGCCGCAGCCTGCCTCACTTCTCTGCTGGACGCTCAGCAGAGAGCCCAGCAAACCTTAAACAATGGGATTGTGTGTTGATTTTTGTATTAAAAGCTGTCTGTGGAAGAGAACACTGAGAAAATGTGCTGAGAGCTCCTGCTGAAGGGGCTAATTCATAGTCTAGTCAAGTAGCTTCATAACCATGTCTATCATGAAAATTTGTTATCAGCATACTGTTTGAATCACAGATCAATGCACACTGATTTTGGCAAATCTAATTAGATTTGATGGGGAAGAATGTTTGCATTTTTCAGACTCTGTAGTTCCCAGCTCTTTACGTGTAATTTCAGTTTGATTTGTTTAACAGTGATTAAGGGCTGTGAATCATGATACAGCAGAGATGTCAGCCGTGGTTATCCCACTCGCTCAGTCAGCCCTGTCTGTCACCTAGCACCGAGAGTGGCAGACTGGAAGTCAGTCCCTCTTGGTTACGCCAGCCAGAAGTCCATGTTCTCTCCCTGTATGGCCACAGGCAAGGCGTTTTACATACCCACGCCTCAGTTTACATATCTGTGATCTTGAGTACAGCATATATATGCATCTGAGGGGCATTATAAGACTTCATTGATCATTACTGCTTCTGAATTGTTTTCATTTCCTCTGTGTTCCTAGCACAACACAAAACTAATGATCACTGCTCGCGATGTGGAATGGGCACAGCCTGGTGCTTATCTACCTGTGGGAGTGCTGTGGCTGTTTTGATTTCAGTTTTTGCTTGTCATATGCAATTGATTAAATCTCGATACAGCTGTATACCAAGTGCGTGGGTATCTATGGCTTGGGGCTCAAATGGGATGCTCTCTGGGACTGAACTAGTAAGCTGGTGAGCAGCCTGTGAGAGGAGTCCTTACCCAGTGCTTCTCCCTCTCTCTCCTCAGGTCTTTGTGCACGTGGAGTTTGCTCAGCAGTTGTTCCTCAGTTTATCCATATTTATATTTCTGTCCTGGGGGAATCCTATGCTTTGTAGTGTGGAAGCAGTATCACCAAGGCTGTGAAATGGGCTTCCAAGTCTCAGGACAGCATCCTGCCCACACCTTCACCTCCTACGTGGGAGGTGGGAAGAGCGGGCCCTGCAGAGGACAAAGGCTGGGATGTCTCACTGCAGCCTGAGTGCAGCCTCTTTGGGCAGGCCAAGATGCAAAGCAGGGTGTTGAACCAGGTCTCCTGCTTCACAAGAAGGTGCTGGGTTATATAGAAAGTGGGTAGTGGTGCCACTGTCACCAGCTTTGCTAAATAGAGCAGAAGTCCCCAAACCGGGGCCCTGCAGCCTCAGCCTGCCCAAGCCCCAGAAGGACCAGGCCGAGACCTAACTTGTGCTCCTTGGCACCAAAAAAGGGAGTTTGGGGCACATCCATAAACAAGCACTTTGAGAAGACTGAACCCTAAATGTGAGTCGTAGTAACTGGGCTCGAGAGGAGTGGGCTTGCCACCAGGCCCAGCAAACATTTTGTTGGTACCTTGTCCCCACTCCCAGCCCGCTGCCTGAGGAACATGGAGCACCCAGCAGCAAATCACATCTTTGCTGTGTCAAGAAGCCTGCTGTGATGGTTCAGGGGCTGACAGTGTCATTCTCACTTGAAAATGGCTCACATGGATGCTGTGTATTTGTTGTAGACGGAGAGATTATCATGAAGGCTAAAAAAGAAATGTAAACAGAAAGGGAAGGACCCTGGGGATACCGCAGTGGTTTGTGCCAGCTTGGCTGGTCCGACCTGTTTATAGTGTAACACAGCCACAGGTGCCAAGGAATAACTGACAAGTTGAACTGTTTCCTCTCTGCAATTCAGGATCCTTGTGCGAGGAGGGCAGGACCCCTGCTGTTTCCCGGAGCTGAGTGCCTCACAGGCGGGAAGACAGCTGCAGCTGTTCTCTGCACCCCGAACCATGCATCCCCACAGCTGAGCATCTCTTGTGCTTCTTAAGCAGAGCATCTCCTGTTGGGTGTCCCCTTGGCACATCACATCAGTGTGGATCATCCACCTAACGCCACAGCATTGGTGTCAGTGGGCTTCTGCTGCCTCATGAGACAGACCCATGACTTGCACCTCTTATCTGGTGATGTCTTCCTGTCCTGCGCTTTCTGTCCCTGCTGACATCACCAATTCCCACTTCCTCTCCCAGGCTTGCAACTTCTGGCCTGATCTTTTTGCCCTTCACACTAAACAAACAAGCTCAGCTCCTTCTCCCCAAGGACTTGGTCAGTGCCTTTCTCAGGCACTTCCTTGGGAAATCTGTCTGGGACCCAAATGGGACTGCCTCTGCCTCTGGAGTTCTTTCTTCTTTCTCTCACATTTGTTTTTCACTACGGGTGTTAAACCTCCAGCTCATGGTTTTGTTAACTCCCACAAACTCAAGCATTCTCATATCTGTGTCTACTTTCCATCTCATTGGTCCAACACAGAATTAGTAATGCATATATTTGGTTTCACTTCTCTCCACTGTTTTTTGTTTATTAAATCACATCCAAGCTGTTAATCTTAAATGCTACAGACTCAGAAAGATATTGCTTTAAAACATCACATTTCTTTTTCTCTTTAATTCCACAGACTTGGAGAATGTACTCTCATCTGAGTCACATGCTCTTGTAGCTGGGCCATCAGAAGAAAGCGTGCTATTTCTGTGCTTCATATCAACCCCACACATCCTCTTTTCTCTGCTCTGCAGTCACTGCTAAGCTGCTCTGGAACAGGGCCTTAAGGAATCTCCTGCTCCTTGGAACACATTCCTACTTCTTTGCCAAACACCTTCCCTACGGTCTTTTAAAGAAGGATTCATGATGCACTTTTGAAGTCTGAACAACATTGTGCCCAGCTTCACTAGGGTAGCTATATTATCAAATCAATCATCTCTCTGCTTCCTTTCTGCACTATATCTCTCTATGTCCAATATAGCTGTCAAGAGAGGGGCCAACTGATGGTTATGGAGGACTCAGGAAAAGAAATGGACTGGCAGAAATCCATCAACATATTTATATTGGAACAGAACTGCATATACTCTGGAGAGTGGGACTGCCAGCAATGATGGTGTAACCTGCTGCCACAGCTCTGGGCAGGGATACTTCACGAGTAGCCGCAGCACTACTCCTCAGAGTAGTACCTTCCCCTTCTCTCTTCTTTTTCACACATTCAACACTGCCAGCACCTGGAAGGTGGTGGGAGCCTTTTCATCAGCTCCTGAGAGTTTCCAGTCTTCGCTTTTGCTCTGGTTTTGCCACCTGCTTCTGATTCTGTGCCCACCAAAGTCACAGGTGCGTCACCAGAGATGGATCACTGCTTGGGGACAGGAACCATTAGATTAATGTGAGTACTCAAATTAAAAGACAGGGAGGCATATATAAATTATGTTCAGCCCCATTGCCTTGCACCATCATTTTATCACAGAATGAACTTGATATCAGCCAGAACAACAGGGATGTATGTGTAAGGGGAACAAGAGCAGGTTCTGTCATATCGTAACACCTCCTGCAGAACAGATGGGCGTATGCAGGCTCCGAATACATTCAGGATGGAAATTTGGTGGTTTCCAACCTCCAGAGAGTTCCAAGATAACACCCTAGAGGGTGAGGTGAGGACAAGACACTGATGCTCACCTTTGTGATGACAGGCAGGCTGGTGTGAAGCAATGGCTTCAGTAGGAGAGGAGCAGATGCAGTGACCCAGCCCTTCTGAGCGCTGGAGATCACTCAGGTCTTTGGATGGCTGCAGAACTAACCTGGAACAGAACTAACCCCTCGATGGAGGGAAATATAAAGTGTTGCCATGATGATGATGCACCTCAGCTCTTTTCCCCTCTGTGTCTCTCCATGACCCATTTCTGGGGTGGTGTTTGTTGCAGCCGCATTGCCTCTTCCCTCCCCATGCAGAGGACACCTTGGCCTCCAGCTGCTACCTCCACAGCGTCACAGCTCTCTTCTCTTTCTGGCACTGTGTCCCACTTGGCCTGCTCTTCCTGACACAGATTAAGGAGCTCTCATGTGATCCCTGCTGCTGGCAAAGCTGGTATGGCCACAGCAAGAGGCAATAGGCAGCTGCCAGAGACCAGGAGCCTGCAGCTGGCACAGCGCTTCTGCAGCGTGACCCCTGCTCTTTGCCTCAGATCTTCCTTTGGCCTCGCAGGAGCGTGCTGCGTCATCGGCCTTGGCTTGGCTGTGTGTCACCCGCGGGGGTGAACTTCGAGCAGTGCCATCGCCCCGCGTGGGTGTGCGAGGCTGTCGTAAAGGCGGCTGCAGCAAAGGGCTTTATTGGTGTGCCCTGAGCTTATCAGGGCTGTAATGCCAGGCAATTTTCAGAGGGCAACTACTGCAAAGGCTGTGGAGCTGAACGATATGGACACCGAGCAGGAATCACACCTGCCTGGGGAAGGCGTGTGGTGGGGCTTCCTCCTGTGGTGACAATCAGAGCAGGTCCAAAAGTCACAGCGTGTCAGTGAGCTGCACCCTGCTGGCACCCTCCCCAGAAAGAGCTGCAGCCCTAAGGATGGTGTGTGCAGTTTTACGGCTTCTGGAATCTGGCTCCCAAGCCCTGGGGCTGCCTCGCAGGACTGGCAGCAGCCTGTCCCTGTGACAGAGGTCCATCCCACAGCTCCAGCTGCATCACGCATGTGACTGTGGGTAAACAGGCAGGCAACTGCTTCCAGCCTCCTCCTGATGACGTTTTCCTGGCTGGGAATAGCTGGTGGAGATGTCTCTCATCTTTGTTCCCAGCATACACACAGGTGCTGGGAAAAGCAGTTTTAATGTGAGCTGATGTTTAACAGCACATTGTGTGTGTGCTGTGCAGAGGGAGTCCGAGGGAGAAAGGAATGAAACCTCAATTTTCAAGGTTGTTCGATAGATATTTCTCTGTGAAGCAGCTGCCAGGGCCCCACTGCAGGCAGTACCCACACAGAGGCACAGTGACAGCTCCGTGCCGCCGCAACAGGAACACTGAGAATAGATGTGTGGGGCTGCTGGAGTGCGTGGGCTCCTGCAGCTGGCAGGGAGCCCCTTTGCTCCCACCAGTGACCCTGAATTTGGGTCATTCTCCGATTTTCACTGACCTTTGGAGGTCATTTATTTTGCACTTGGGCTCTGGCCAGCTGCAGGAGCATGGTCCAAAGCTGTCATGTTGTCATCTCTGCCACCTCGCTCCTGCAGTGGGTCACCAAGCCACAGAATCATAGAATCATAGAAAAGTTTGGATTGGAAAAGACCTTCAAGCCCATCCAGTCCCAACCCCCTGCTGTGGGCTGGTGTCACCACCAGCTCAGGCTGCCCAGGGCCCATCCACCCTGGCCCTGAGCACCTCCAGGGATGGGACACCCACAGCTCTCTGGGCAGCTGTGCCAGGGCCTCACCTCCCTCTGAGTGAAGAATTTATTCCTAACATCTAACCTAAATCTCCCCTTTTACTTTAAAACTGTTAAGCCGTGCTGCTGAAGGCAGCTCTGACCCACCTGGTCCTCCTAGCTCATACCATGAGCATGCAATGCCTCTTTTTTCCATACAACGTTTTGTGCCCTGCAAAACCACAGACTTACAATTTGGATAATTGATATAATCATTTTGTGCCTTTTTCACCAGCATTTTTCCTGTAATCACTGGGTTGTTCCTGTAGATGAGCTTTTAGCTGCAATATTCAGGGGAGATGGGACCATATTTACCAATGAGGGCAGCACACGCTGTCCACATTTCCGAGATTACTTTGAAGCCTCGCTGAGCTGAGCTGGGTGCAGATGGCACAGGGCTGGGGCTGCCAGGTACCCCAGGCTGTGCATGTGGCCAGGAGGACACACAGGGAGGTGTCGGGGTGGCCAGGCTTCAGGGCCCTCCTGGAGAGAGCAAAAATAGTGCAGAATGGAATGGAATGGAATAGAGTGGAGCAGAGTGGGGAAGAGTGGAGTGAAATTAGAATAGAATAGAATAGAATAGAATAGAATAGAATAGAATAGAATAGAATAGAATAGAATAGGATGGGATGGGATGGGATGGGATGGGATGGGATGGGATGGAGTGGAGTGGAGTGGAGTGGAGTGGAGTGGAGTGGAGTGGAATAGAGTCATATAGCACCAAAGCTTTCAGTTCCAGTTCGGAATTTTTATTTTTAAAATAGATGACTTTCATTTTCATTTGGTTGTTAAATAAATACAAAAGGAAAAAAACGCTTGTTTTGTCCATATACTGGAGATATGCTTTTGTTTTGCTGTTTCACCACCTTGCAGCCTGTTCTTTGTGGCTTTTTTTAT